>JAOTQW010000033.1:8996094-9010294 GCA_026260075.1 Sisor rabdophorus | reverse complement strand
GCTTATTCCCTAACTCGGGGTCACAGGGGTCTGCTGGAGCCTATCCCAGTGCACACCGTGGAAAAGTCACCAGTCCATCGCAGGGCCACACATAGACCACACACACTCTCAGTCACTCCTAACTCCTATTCCAGAAAGAAATCGAACCCACAACCTTCTTGCTGTGAGGCGAACGTGCTAACCACTACACTACAACGTCGTCAACTGAGAGTTCAGATACAAATAAAATTTACTCGTTTCACATCATAAAGAACTGGAACTATTTACAATATTTATTAATAACCAATACCTGCCCTAAACTATTTGTTGAAATTGGGCTTCTGTGCAGGGTGTTAAAGATGTTCCTGTCACGTACAGCCCAGCGCATTCCCTACATGACAAGCTGCCGGGTTTTACGTTTGCTGGCTGCTATTCTGCTTGTTGTGCTCTGGTTTCTGATGGCCTGGACCTGGGCAGTGTTCCAAAAGCCTGAAGCCCATCATGGCCTTGTCGAAGATGGCATGACACTTGAGGGTCTGCAGTTTAGTATGTGTAAGCTCGATCGCTGGGACTACATGATAGCTTTTGGTAGGTTCTTGAATTAGCTTTTGTCCAATTAGTGTTTCCCCAATAAAATTAGTTTAATTTAAATTAATCTTTAAATTAAGGTTTATAGAGGCTTCAAGTGGACAAATAATGTGAAATGAATAGATGCAGCCTTTTTACAAAAACTTCATTTGTTCATATTTAATTTTTTCTAGATATGCGTATTTATACAACATATGTAAATTACAAAAAATCAATAAATAACACACTTTATAGCCAAATGTTTAGGGTCACCAGAGTATCACAAACACATACAATTTCAAACATCTTATTCTAGATTTATTCCCACTTTGCTATTTGATTAAGCTCCACTCTTCTGGTAAAACTTTCCACTTAAATTTGAAGCTTGACTGTAAAATGTCTCTTCATTTAGGTACAACCGTATTAGTGAGATTAGACACTAATGTCAGGTGAGGATGTCTGGGGGGCAGTCGGCCGTCCAGTTTACCCCAAAGGTGTTTAGTGGTGTTAAGATCAGGACTAGTAGTAATTTATCTATTAATTTTCACACTGGTTAGTGTCTTAGAGATACATTTCGACCAGAAGTAACACAATAATTATTGTAGGTTACTAACAATCACATAACAAGCCATGCCTACAAGTAACAAAAGTAGCACTTGCTACTCACCCACAGGAGACAAATCTCAAGTATTTTCTGTCTGCAGCTAAAATACCAAAGTGAACTTAGCAAAAGAACTCCCCGAAGAGTCAATACTTATGAAGTTAGTGCTGACAGCAAAGGCGTAGGACTTGTAATCTAATCCTACTGTAGCCAGTTAGTCGTGTCAAATGTAGAACACCAAGACATGAAGCAATATATATCCTGACGAGCGCCCCAGATGCTTAAGATAGGAAAGCAATAATCAGAATGCTAGACTAATACAAAAGGTTGTAAATGACAAAGAGTGCAATATTTTGTTTATTGAATCAATCAAGTTTTGGTGTATAAAAAAAAATAACCCATAACCCGCATCACATGATACAGATGTCCTGTGGTGTCCCTCTTTGTAGCTGAGCTGCTTTTTCTGCTCTGGGGAGTCTATTTGTGCTACACTGTTCGTACCGTACCTTCCGCCTACCATGAACCACGCTACATGGCTGTTGCAGTCTATAACGAACTCCTTCTCTCTGCCATATTTCACATCATCAGGTAGGTTTGTACCTGACAAACTTACCTTTCAACTTTTTTAACTGCATTTCCAAATAAACCCCTTACTTATACTGAATTTTAACCAGCGTAGCACTTCCATTGAACTCACCACCCTCTTTCTAGTTACCTAGCAACCAAGTTAGTTCCAGACCAATCCTTAGCTAGTTTAAATTTTTCCTGGTAACAAAATACTCCATCCTAACCACTTTTTTATATCACGTTATGCAGGAAGCAGGCTTCTGGGTGAACAAATGGTTGTGGTTATATTTCCATTGATTAAATAAGCCCAGAATTCATTCCTTATATTATATAATGGTTTTAGTAGATCCCATGGTAAAGGAGTAACAACAGCCTCTAGGTTTCTAATATCTATAATCAGACACAATAAGGCTAATAAGGCACCACTTTAGTAGTACATTAGCAGAGGCACTCTGATCTGCCGAAGATGAATAGGACTTCATTCAGCTTAAAAACCATTGCTAGCACAGATGAGACAGCTTCAAATATGCATCCACAAGACTTAAAATAAAAACCCCTGCTCTCGCTGTAAATCTGAATCTCTTTTTAAAAGACAACATTTTATTACAGGAGGCTCACAAATGAATTCTCTAAAGACACATAGACCAAGAACAATTGTTTTTTTTTTGGTGCGAATTGTTTTTGGCAGCATTCGCAGTAGGAATGCGGGCCCTTCTGGTGCTTGGCGATAAGCTTAGTGTTCTACTGTTCCTTTACTTTCTGCTTTTCTGCAAAAACAGCCTTTATATGACTAATGCACCAATGAGGCAGAATCTCATTATTCAGAGCCACAACAGACAAGCAGCCTCCTACGTTTTGATCCCTGCTAAGCCAAGAGTCTTTCATGAACTATGGTTTACTGGTAATTTGTCTTTAATTGATTATTCAGAAATATCTAGTGGTTTTGGTGTAGAGAATAGCTCAAAACAAATAGTTTCATATTGTCTATGAAACTATTCCCACCTTTTTAAATGAATTAAAGCGAGGGGGTGCTAAAGAGTGGTGCATGTTGCTGCAGCTTTTCACAGCTATTGGGATTTGCTTCCTAATTTAATCTTGGCCAATTTCATCCATGCATGTGCTCCTTCTAAGACTCACAGAGCATCAGAAAAGCAATTACACATGAAACTAATCAATATTCTCTAAAGGTTCACCCTGGCTCCTGGACTACATCCTGATTGGATGTTGATGCTATGTTTTTGTCATACGCATTTGACAGTAACCGTGAATCTGGGATTACTGCTCATCCCAAAGGTGCTTTCTTTGTACAAGTTACGCTTTATTTATTTTGCAAGTTTAAGCAAAATATTTAAACTTAATCTTTATTCTTTTGCTGCAGTTTGTGTTTACTGGTACCCACAGGCAGGATGATATCACTACAGAGGCTTATGAGGAGGAGCTAGACATGGGCCGATCCGGCTCCTATTTAAACAGCAGCATAACCTCTGCCTGGAGTGAGCACAGTTTAGACCCTGAAGATATAAGGGTGAGGTTTATTTATCATAAACAGTGCTGTCTTTAAGGTAAACCATATCATCATAAAGTTTTCCTTTAAGTATAGTTTAAACATAAGCATTTAAAAAGTAATGTGTATGATGTTTGTGTGATATGCCGTAATTTTATTTATTTTTTAAGCAAACCATGGCCAATATGCATAACCAATGATACAGCATGTCTAAAATGTGCTTTATAAGTTATTAATTGCTTGATTTATATTTTCCTAGGAGGAGCTTAAAAAACTGTATGGTCAACTGGAGATTTATAAGCAAAAAAAGATGATGGCAAATAACCCTCATTTCCAGAAAAAGCGCAACTCCAAAAAAGGCATTGGACGTTCGCTCATGCGACGTATTACAGAAATACCTGAGACAGTGACCCGCCAGTACAGTCGGGAAGACAGAGATGGCAGTGAGCATGGTAGCAATCGTAGTACCCTACGTAGAACTCCATTCGAATCTCCCCATGGTGGAAAATCCAGAGAGGATTCTCTAAAGAGTAAAGTTTTCTCCCTAAAAAGGTCCCACAGCTATGACCATACACATGACCAGATAGGAAATGGGAATGGTGTTCCAGCAGATAAAATAAACTCCACAAATGAGCTTTCTCTGCTGGATACATTAATGGGCAGAAGGTCTGCAAAGAAACATGTAGATGCACAAAAGGTTGAAATTGGAGCTTCTGCAGATTCAGTGCCTCTTGTCTGCAAGTCCATCAGCGCACAAAATCTTGCAGAAGACAAAAAGCCTATGCATCTCCGTGCCTCGATGATCCAGAAATCTCTCAGCGTCATAGCGAGTGCAAGAGAAAGAACCCTGGGTATTGCAGGAAAAACCAATAGTGTTGAGGACACAAGTAGAAAAGGCAACAAGGCCAGAGATACCAGGATGCTTTCAGAGGTCAGTAAATCTCCTGAAAGTTTCTCAAAGATGATTATCAGCCAATCAGTGGAGTACACCAAGACCCCAAGCAAAATGGGTATCATGAAGCAACAAGTAAGTGGAAGTCAACCTTCAATTTGCTCTGAACCAGGAAGAAGCAAAGATCTTTATGACCTTTCAGAGGTTTGCCCCTGGGAGCTGGAAGATTTGCCCAGTCTGTCAGAGGGAAAAGCTCAAAAGCATGTATCCATTGCCCCAAAAGAAACTAACACAATTCATGGGAGCATCTTTAAAAGTGGAAAGTCTGTACACAAACAGAAGATAATGGTTTCATCTCTATCAAACCGCCACCGCTTCAAAGATAAGGGCTGTAACAGAGCAGAAGAAGGTGACAGAAATGATGTGAGGAAACCTAAAACACTGCTTAACTTGTCTGGTCACAAAACAGAGATCTGCCAGTGGGAATTTGAGGACGCATCTTTTAAAGGAGTTGAGACACTTGATAGGACTGGCCGCAAGAAAAGTGTCACTCCAACAGATGGAAAGCCCAGGATCATCCCCTCAGACATCTCCAAATCCACCGGAAGCCTTCTAGAGCCACCAGCCATCATGGTGGACATCTGTCCATGGGACTTTGACCAATCACCATCTCCTAAGCAGGACAGGACATCAAGCCTTACACATCATTCAAAGCGAAGGGATTCAAACTCAAAAAGAAAAGGTTCCTGCTCATCAAAAGGGAAAGGAAAAGAAAAAGAGGATGACAGCAAAAGCTCCAAAAGCAGGGAAAGGCGAAGCTCTTCCGGTAAACCTTCTGAGAGGCGTCGTTTCAGCCAGACATCAGAGAGTGGCCATTCTACCATAATAGCATCTGGTAGAAGGAGAAGCTCGACAAAAGAGGCTGGAACCTCTGAGAGTAAACGTGCTGAAGTGTACCCTTGGGAAGCAGAGCAAATGCCAGGTGGGACTACCAAAGATGGGGACAGCCACATAACATCTCTATCAGCTGCAAACAATGTCAACAATGCTGAGGTTTGCCCATGGGATTTTGATGACAAGACTTTAGAAAAATATGCATGACACTTGTAAACACTTATCAATGAAGATCTTTGAGATTTTTGAGATAAAGGATGGCAATTTGATAATTAAAAGTACTAAATGCATTCCCCCAAAATTCTGACATGAATTACTCATGCTGGCGTTCTTACAAAAGTGGAAGGCCTTCTTTTATCATTGGAAAAATCGCAACAAATTTTTGGATAACTTTGAGGGATCTCTGGTCCCCCGATAGACAGTAAGGTATCTTTCAAGTTCATGCCCCTGAAAAGTACCAAAATAAAAGACAAAGTCGTCTATGTGACAACAATGGCTGAAGTGTAATTTTACAAAGCAACTATTGACCCAGATCCAGCATGATGCCATTGAACACATATGCGTTGTGTGTCATGCTTGTTTAGACCCTGAGAGATGCACACTGTATAAAAGCTATCAAAATGCACACTTTAGCAAAAAAAATTTAAAGACCAAACAAAAAACAACACAAAAAAGTGTCATCATTCTAGGTCTGTGGCTATTTTGCTTTGTGTTTGACAGAAGCTTCTCTCTTAGTTGTACATCCTGGTTCAAATAAGTAAGTCTTTATACAGCTAATCTACAGAATAAATACAGTACTAGCTGGAATAAAATAATATTTAGGATGCTTTTTGACTTTTTTAAGTTTATATATTTATATATTCAGGCCAATGCATTTCTTTTTTAGACTGACAAGTTTACGAGAAGCCCTATTGGGCAGGAACCCATTCAATATGGCAATACTGATGACAATGGTAATGTATGGCCTCTTTTATGTGCGATGGACTGGCGACATGTCCACTGGAAAAGGAAAATCCCTGTGACCCCGAGTTAGGGAAAATTAGCAGGTATAGAAAAAGAATGAATGAATAAATATACAGAAGCTTTTGTCAAAGATCCAGCATTGTACCTATGTGTTGTGTCTTATTTACACTGTGAGAAAGATGCACTCTGTATAGCTATTAAGCTAGTTTTCAATGACTGAGTTTTGTTTATGGTTTGGTATTTAGCAAAATTTTACGGTGCATTTTGAACGCTTTGATACGTCTTTCCTTCGATGCTACTCTAGTAAACTTGGAATTTACAATTAAGCCACAGATGTCACATTTACTACTTTGTCCATAATTTTGGTGGAACATGGAAATTAACTTGCTGTCTATTCCAACAAAGAAGGCCTTCTGGGTATGGAGCAACCAGGGTAAAAAAATCCCAATTATTTTTTTAACCCCCTCTCCCCCCTGCTAATATTTGTAACATTTGTTTTGCTTCGGATGGTTTAGTTGGTGATTACACACTCGATTGGTGGTTGCATAAATAAGTGGCTTAGTTGTGTTCTTGTTAATATCTTTTCACTCTGAATACTGTAGTGTTGATGTTCTGCATCAGTATCTTTTGCTTTGATCTTCAATCGACCAGATCTTTTAATCCTATGAAACAGTGTTCCAGTGGTTTCTGCATGACCGTGAATAGTCACTCTTATTTTGGTTCTTATAAAAAAACCGTCGATGAAATGACTCTTCCTTGTGCAAACCGTCCCATCCAGCCTGACACTTTCTATCGTACATTTATATCGTGCTCGTCCGTAATAGCATGTACAGGAAATACATTCAATCTGCAATAAAAAAATTCATGTTCAAATTTTAAACATGTTTGCTGACTTATCTGCTGTTCATATAAATACTATATACACTGTAATACCAGCAGCTGCTTCCTGTTGGATTGCATGCACGTTTTTGAAAAATATATAGCAACGTATACCCACCATCACAAGCCATTAATTTTACAACACTGCACCCTTGTGGCCACGCAGAATGGTACATTAAAGAGTGTGACGGATTTCCCCCATAATTTAATTACACATGCTTAGTTGGCAGTGAAGTGTTTTTCATTAAAAAAAATGTTGTTATTTGGCATGTTTTACTTTCTAAAACGTTTAGATGTTTGTGTGCGTGTTTGAAGTCAAGCAGCCTCGTCTTTGTGAAGCTCGTTTTGTTAGCTTTGTCACAAAGCTAATAAAGCTAATAATCAATAAATGTTTAGGGTCCTCCAAAATAGCATTCCGTTTTTAGTCGGTTCAAAGTTCAGAGCAGTGGGGCCTAAGTCAATGTGTAAACTATAACACTGACTAGTTATATAGATAATTAGCTAATAAACACTGACGTTAATCTATAATAACTTAGCTGTCGTGTCCTTCTACGTTTGAAACGCACAATTAAAGCTGTGCAGCGTTTATGAAAACCAATCCACCCGTATTCTGTAAAACTTCGCGCTATTGGGTAACACCTATTGGCATCATCAGTTTGATTGGTTTAATACCGTCAGGTTCCGACCATGGCCAATCAAGGTCAGAGGAGGCGGGTCTGTTTACTGCTCTAGATACGCGTACTCCAAAGGTATGACTCCTTAACGCGGAGGCGAACGCGAAAGTAATAACAAGTGCTTAATTGCGCCCTAAGCATAATTCTTCTCACACAAGCTTCCCCGGAGGCAATACTATTACTATATACTATTAATACTTTTTTGATTTCGTAATAAATAATGTTAAAATGTAAACTTACGTTATAAGTACTTTATTATGGCGGAGGTGTACAGTCAAACACAAGCATTCAGTTAATCGGTGATGAGAGAAAACCGTGTTATAGCTCTGTTCCATCTACATTTATAGCATTTGGCAGACATCCTCATACATTCATCACTTTTATACAACTGAGCCATTGGGGATTAGGGGCCTTGCTCAGGGGGCCCACTGTGGTGACTTGGTGGTGCTAGTCTTTCTGGTATCAGTCCAAGACCCTAATCACTAAGCACCCCTTCTATCTATCTATCTATCTATGGGCCCCTGAGCAAGACCTTTAACCCCCAACACACACACACACAATTATATATATATATATATATATATATATATATATAAATAAGGGATGAATAATGAATAAAAGTCTGACAGATAAGGAAGTCTGCCAAACGCTGTAAATGTAAATAAACTTTTATGCTCAATAATTACATATTTTATACAGAATTACCCAAAGGCTATTTAAAACTCAGTAAATTAAATATTTAATTACCAATAATAAAGCAATTTGTAATATATAGTTTATACAATATACAGTGCTTCAATAAGTTATTTACATTTGGTTTATTCATTCATTTTCTATACCCGCTAATTCCTGAACCCGGGTTCAGAGGGGTCTGCTGGAGCCTATCCCAACGCAAATAGGGCGAGAGGCAGGGGTACACCCTAAGCCCACAAGTCTGTTGCAGGGCCACACATAAACAACCACACACATACACACACTCCTATGGGCAATTTAGAGTCACCAATCAACCTAATGTACGTTTTTGGACTGTGGGTGGAAACCAGAGTACCCGGAGAAAACCCACACAAGCGGAGAACATGCAAACACCACACATAAAGACCCGGGAATCAAACCCTTGTCATTCTTGCTGTAAGGCGAACATGCTAACCACTACACCGGAAAGAACGAATAAAAATACGAGAAATTTAAAAACAATTTGGGAGATGATTTAACTCATTAGTAAACCAAATAATTTGAGAGCTAAAAATTGCATCTTTACATTTCAGGCATTTAGCAGGCTCACTTATCCAAATTGACTTACAATTTTATCTTGTTTAGAAAACTGAATGTTTGAGGTTAAGGGGCCTTGGTAGTTCTGGAAATACACCTTAACCCTAATCCCTGTATCCAGAGTTTTAAAAGTAAAAATGACAAACAAAAATGTTTTTAAAAACAACAATTAAAAAATCATCTAAAAGTAAAATGAACAACGCACAGGTTTTTGTTAAAACAAATTTATTAGTTCTTGCCAAATTTTTTTAACCCCACTAGTTGTAATGGTAGCTAATTCCCAAGATCGCTGTCAGCAACACCACTGCTCCCTTTTTTACATAAAAATCTTGCCCTGCTCCAAAAAGCACCCTAATGGACCAAACACAGTCCTACAGACTGCTGGAGCTCTTTAAAAAATCCCACACAGACACACCGGTGTAATAAAACTATATTTATAAATAAAAGAGACAACTCTGCTCTAAATTTTTTTTATGCCAAACAAACAATGAAACTGTAAAAATATATTTCTGGCTTTATGAAACTATTTGAGAAGATTTTTTTATGGTTCTGGTAAAAAACAGGAATACAAGCTTACAGGAATCATGATGAGCCATTAAGTTTATATCGTTATATATTCAGAGATGCCAATGTTTCTTTTAACACCTTAAGATGACGTCTTTTCTAAATGAAATGACTACATTTACACGCTTCAAATTAAAGGCTAATTTATCTGACTGTACTTTAACATATTGCTAGCATTAGACAGGTTGAGAATGTGGCCTAAAAGTATCTGTAAAAGATGATAATACATTAAACAAGTGATTATCTGCATGCGTCTACTAGCTATGTGTGAAAGTAAAAACAAAAAAGGTTGTGTGTTCTACTGTTAATCTTAAATTAAGTAAAGTTGCTAGTTGTCACGGTTTAGGGTTACGGTTTATACTCTACTGTTCTTTAAAAAAATGGAATAAAAAAAAAAAAGAGGGAAAAAATAGAAGAGAAGATGCTCTTAGTTTAGTTCACATGATGTCGACAAACAGCTCTCCATTGGCAGTAAGGCACGAGCGTCGGGAGCCCGAGAGTTCAGAGGGCACCTGAGCAAGATGCCGCTGCCCAGATAAGCCGCCATATGAGTGAGAGTGAGAACGTGAGCTACGAATGCTTCCTTCGCTTGGCGCTCGCTCTCTACGTAGATCATACTCCGGGGCAATGTTGACGTCATTTATCCCCATCGCCGTCACAGCTGTTGTTTTTCCCTCTGTCCTACTCCAGCCATAGTTCGATCCGCTGCTTCCTAAATCCGTACAGAAAAACGCAACAGTAATTGAAGCAAGTTAAAATGTAGGATCCAACACTCAAACATGTCCCCAGTGTTCAATCAAATGAGAAAATACATTTATGTTCAGCAGAGTGATCTTAAGTGAGTAGACTCAATAGAATAACTTCAGGAAGTAATCCAAACCAAAGCTGTATAAGTGTGACTTTGCATGTTCCAAACAGCTAAATATTTTTCCATTTAAATAAATCATAGTCAAGTGATACGAAAAATGCTGTTTAAAAAAAATAAAGTGAAATATCCAGAAAAATAATGAAGACTGTGTTACCCTCGCTGTGATGACTCCCGGTGCTACCACCACCGACACCAGACTCCGCGTGATGGTGCGGCGCGTCGTGGAGCGAGGACGGGTACTGATATGGGAAACTAGTCCACGGCACTTCGGCCGCATGAAGAAGGGGCGCAAGTGTGTCTTGATCAGACGCTCCGCTTGAACCATCGTGCTCCTGTAGGGACAAGTGTGCCATGTCTACACACACACACACACACACACACAGACACACACACAGATACACACACAAAAGAGTTTCATGACAGAGAAAATGACGCAGGCCAGGAATTCACTTGCCCATGTGGATGAAGACTCACTGCCGGATAAATCCCCGAAAACGTAGTAGCACTGCTCGGAGAAGGTGATCTTGTTGACAGTATGCCGGATAAAGCCAGCCTTTAGCAGATTACTGGCGAATTTCCGAGCTTCCCTTCTGTCTGCAAAACCCTCAACGTGATGAAAAAGCCAGTCGACCACGTCTGAACCTGAAACACACACACACACATTTTGGAACCGAGGCCCAAATAATTTTGGAAATTTTGATAAAACACACACCTATAAAGGCGTTGGCAATAGTGATCTTCAGCCACATCCTGTCTCGGATCTCCAACCCAGAATCAGGGCATGCCATTGCTTTGGCAACGGTGGCCATGTCGCTGTGGATTGACAGGTGGTAGTCATCAAAACCTTAGGAGAAAAAAAATAATAAAAAGCAAAAAAATGTTGAGTCTGAATCACACAGTATCCAAGCATAACCAAAAAATATTTGACTGAAGCGAAATAAAAGGTTTATTCAGCTGAATTTTTTTTCCCCAACACATTCCTAATGTCTGAAACACACCTGCCTCAAAGACCTCAGCAATACAGCTCAAGCTGTTGAGTGTGTATTCATAAAAACTACGAAACACAATCTGAAGGTTGGAGACCTTAAAATATTAAACCTGCTAAAGGTGTAATTATTTTCAAAGGGTTACCATGACAACAGTCACAAGTTAAATATGTAACTAGAGGTAACAATCCTACAGTAAAGATCCAAGTAGTCACATTCTGTACAGTTTTCCCTCTAGTGGAATCTTGTTGATTACTGAGCAGTTTGTGGTGAGCTCTTACGCTCGGTCTCAGGGATGGAGCTAGAGATGGACGAGCTGGTGGATGTTACTGTGCTCATAGAGGGGCTCATGCCATAGGGAGGGTAGATGCCTGTCATGGCTGCTGTGTGAGAAACCCAAGCTGCAGGGTCAATCGGGCGAATGGGCTCACCTAGAGAGGAAAAGAAATAAGAACTGTGTATCACATGTCACCTACATGATGAACAAAATGGTTCAAATGGAAAAGTGTCATCAACCCTCAACTTTGTAAATATAAAAAAATAATCTGCAGTTCTTTCTCTTTTGTAAGTGTGTACACATTTGTATTTTGTGGAGTGTGTCTGTGTGCGTGTGTGTGTGTAAATATAAACACTCACTTCTAGGTGTGAAGCAGTTGTTTGGGTTTGGATCCCAGCACTTGGCCACCGTCAAAGAGACAGGTCTGCAAACACACACACACACACACACACACACACACTTCACATCCTGGCAAAAAAAAAATTTAAGACTAAATGCCACGTGTGGGATATTCTCTATTCTCACACACACTCACTTACTCACCCAGGTTTATGCACAATGTCCCTCAGCACACGTACTGCATCATCATTGCACATGTTTTCAAAGTTTATATCGTTAACCTGTGAAGATTTATGATGTATTGCTCACATTAAAAAGTTCAGCTCAATCAATCACATCACACAGATAAACTTAGGGTCCGACCCTTACCTGCAGCAGCATGTCCCCCGGCTCGATCCGACCATCAGCTGCCACAGCCCCACCTTTCATGATAGAGCCAATATAGATGCCGCCATCACCTCTTTCATTACTCTGCCCCACAATGCTGATGCCCAGAAAGTTATACTTCTCTAAAATAATCGCACACACATGTTGCAAGTTGAGAAAGCATCCTCACAAATGCAGAGAATCGCACAACTTTAATAAGAAGGTCTTTTATTGCTGTCAGCTTAAGGGGAAAGAAACTTGATTGGCCAAGAGGAAAGGGTCTATATGGATTGTGAAGGGGGACTAATTAAAGAACTTTGTGTATGTGTGTGGGTAGATTACAAAGTTAGAAGTTTGGTTATGCAGTGGAAGGAGTCTATTTAGAAAGTGCGGGGGTCTTTTGGGAAGTAAAAAGGTCTGTTGATGTGGGCAAGGCCTGTTTGGAAAGGTGGTAGGGGTCCCCACTCGCAAAAGGAAGGCGTGTTGTAGAATGTAGTCTAAATAATAAAGAGAGATGAATGGACTGAAGAGGTCCATTTTGCGATTTTTAATTGGTAAGTGATTTGTTTTTAGGTGGCCTTGTGATTTGAAGATTAGGTTTAGAAGGTGAGACTCACCCATGTTTAAGGTGACGGTGATGATGTTCAGAGACATGGTGGAGTCAGTAATGCTGCTGAAAGACGATGACTAAATTGACAAAGAGGAACAAACAAAAAAAAAACCCAAAAGGTAAGGATTGTAATCTCTTGTAATCTTCAATTCTTCCTTTATATATAGCAGACAGATTTCCTGTTCTGTCTTACCCTCTCCATGTGATGGGGTTTGGGTTTCCGTCTCCGGCGCCGGTGTCTCCTCATCAAGCGAGATGAGCCGCTTTGCTCAGTCACACTGCTGAAACTTTCAGACAAAAACAAAACATGACATTATAGGCATTCTGACAGTCGGAAATAAAAGTGTAAAACAGGAAGGAATGCATGTAGTTAATCAAAAAGTAAAACAAACAATAACACCATTGAACAGGAAGTAAACCAATAGGTAAATAAGAAAAGCTGAATGTAAAGAAAAAAATTAAACAGGAGGTAGCGCATGTAAAAGTGGATATGTTGGATGATGTTAAAGAGGGGTTAAAGCAAGAAGTGGAAAACATTTTTTCCAAGCCAAAATTAAAGCATGGAGTTTGTTACCGGCTGGTGGAGCCGTCGTCGTCCGAGTCGAAGCAACTGCTAGACTCCAGCTCGCTACTCATCAGGGAAGAGCGACTGTCACAGACATCATAGCCTCCATGTTCCATCCCTCTGCCCACACGGGAATAACCGTTTGTCCTTGCACCTGCAGAGGGCAGTGATGCACAACCACAATTATTGAAAATTTTGTGCACAAAAATTGGGCCAATCAGAAAGTTGTTAACATAAATTCATTTTTGAGGCACAATATGTACTTTACTCAGTATAGGCAAGGTGTATTTTACTCACTCTAATGATTACAATTAACAAACAGTTTATAAAACAGATTTTCTCTACAAACTCTGCTTTCCTATTAACAAACAAATATTCTATATAAAAGGTGCAGTGCTTGCATTCCTCAGCCCGAATCAGACAATGAATCAGTCATGTTATTATAACTGGGACTAACTCAATACACAGGTGGAATGTGAAGCTGCTGCAAAAGTGAGTTGAGTGAGTAGCATGATTAATGTCAACACACACAACATTATGAGCATCACTTATGTTGTGAGATCTGCTACCTGAGTGCTCATGCGAGTGTTTCCGACGTGGTCTGTCTTTCTCCCGCCTGTGAGACACTACAGAATCCGTCTCCGTTTCATCATCCACTCCGTGTCGGCTGCCTGCAGCTTTGGGACTAAGAAAAGAAAAGACTGCTAAAAAGACTCATACATGTGTCTCTGATTTATAAAGAGTATAGTGTGTGAGGAGTATAGTGTATACGGTAAATATATTGTGTCAGCAGTTAGCATGATTAGTGTGTGTGTGTGTGTGTGTGTGTATATATA
>JAOTQW010000033.1:8974630-8988405 GCA_026260075.1 Sisor rabdophorus | reverse complement strand
TCCAGCAGACCCCCGTGACCCCGGAAAGTTCGGGAATAAGCGGGTACAGAAGATGTTAACTCTGCATACGCTGTTTTTTCCCCACAAACCTCATTCTAAATGTACCATAAGAGTGTGTGGTTGTTTGTGTGCGCGCGTGCGGCCCTCCGATGGATTGACGACCTGTGTACCTCTGGCTTTCGTCCAATGTGTGCGCTGGGATAGGCTCCAGCATGACCCCAGATAAAAGGAATGAGGGCAATGAATTAATTTCCGGTTGACCTCTGAAAAATGGTAATTTCGAAATGTTCCAGGACAATATATCAAACACATTTTGAATGTTAAATGTACATGTTTTTGATAGAGCACCCATCACAGGGCCACAAACATTTATCTAATGTACATCTTTTTTGGACTGTCGTAGGAAACCAGAGTATAACCATGCTAATTAAACCACACCTTGAAAAATCATCGAATACTATGCCACTAAAAAGTTATTGAAATTATGCACAATTAACTAGATACCTTCCTTTAAATAAAACTGTTTAGTTAGTAACTTTCTATAGACACACCAATGTAAACAGTAAACTATGTTCCATTATGATTTCCACAAACTAATATGGAGATTTTTATATAATTTCTAATTTTATACCTGTAACTTGGCTGTGCAATATTGAACAAACATTTAATATGGTCGTTAAATTACAGAACCAATATTCTAAATAAGGTGCTTATTCCAAACCTGCAATTTGTGTGAAATATGACGAGTTAAGGGAATTCAATAAATAGAGAAACCACAATACCACCAACAGTTTATTAGAATAAAAAAAAATAAATACATAATGCAGAGGCAAAAATCGGCTGTGTGCTCAATTACAGACTAAAGCAATTCTCAGAAGGAAAAAAAAGAGTCTAAAATCAGTTAGTGTCTGAAGACAGGTATTTAAGGCAGCTGGGTAGTTCAATTCAACTTTTATCCCAAAGGTTTAAACACCAGCTGGTGAAAACAGTTGCCTTTCCAGCAACTCTGATTTGAATTCAGCTCAGGTCTTATCCCATACCCCCCCCCACCCCAAATAAATAAATAAATAAATCCATGTTAGTTTGTGTTAGAGACTGACCAGGAGCCGTAGAGGATTTACAGTTTCCACTATAAAAGCACTGACAGATCACTAGTGGTGGGTAGAATTCAACCCTCTCTGAGCAGAATCTTTGCAGCCTGTGAACAAACCTGAAGCTCTTGATAACTGAAAAGAGGGGGAAAAAATCAAATCATCAGTTCAGTCCTGAATGCACATTTAATAGTTCTAAATGTTTGTATCCTCCAGGCAGGCAGCAGGAGTCTGTAAGGAGTTCCTGCATTTACAATGCACCAGAAGTTTTACTGTGCGCCTTTTCTGACACCACATTCCTTACAGACAAAGGAACGGGTAACACTAAGGCCAGAACTAGTAGTGTAGATGTTTACCTGTCCTCAATTCTTCTTCCGGATTGAGACCGCCATCCTAAAATCAATAAAAAACAACAGAATGAAATTCTGCTCATTACAGAACCCCAGGAGGAGCAGAGGATTTGAGATTGTTCTCAGCAGCTCACACACACACACACAACCCACTGAATCGGGCTGTGAGCTAAAGCTAAGGAAGAGTTGCTGTATGCCTTTTTTGACGCCACAGCCATCTAAGAGAAAACGGACGGGCAACACAGGAAGGCAAACGCAAGAAACAGTAGACGCGGAATATTAGACTGTTGTACTGCTGAACGGAATAACATGCTTGATTTCGTTCAGCACATCTACATTTACATCATTTACACCGAGCTGCAACCGCGGAGCCCGTGAACAAGGCCCTTAAATTAGGATGAATGAAAGTCGCGGTAGAAAATGGCGTCTAACGCAAACATAAGACAAGAGAAAACAAAACATCTGAAAAAAATCTGTGCATAATTATAGCTCAGATTGATTAAAGATTCAGATTATATATATATATAAACTACAGTTAAAAAAAGTTATTTACCCCGCAATGATCCAAGACCCTGCTTCTGTACGATCTTCTCTTCACCACGTGGATACGCTTCACGTACTGGAAAGAGGCACTTTATAAACTGTAAGGGCCCTAAAAGGTGTCAATCGAAACGCCGGAGTAAAAATAATTAAGAATGATTTTTTAATAAATATTTTCACTGATTTAAACATTAACAATACACTGTGATAATAAAACATCAATCATATTAAAATGAATAATTCCCACGTAGTAGCCTGCTTTCTTTCTTAAAACAAAACAAAAGATTACCAACAGCGTTCTGGTTGTATCCCAAATATATTCCACTTTGAAATAGAGTGGACTACTTAGCACATAGGGACGGTTACGATTCCAATACTGCTTGTGAAGCGTTTTAGAAAGCGACCATTTCCCTCAAGTTTTCTAGTGTTGAAGAATGCAGGTATAGTGTGGAAGTGTATTTTTGAAACGCGTCCCGAGTCTTGCGCTGTTGGCACTAAGCTGTCAAAGCAGGGCGAAGACGGACTGTGACTAGCTTCAAGTGTTCTTATTAATTAGCCCATCTTATTCATGGTTACCGTCAACACGTGAACTTTTGAACGCCAGACTCAAAACAGGGCGGGGGTAAGTAAGTAAGGAGATGCGCTACGAGTTGTTTCCGTTGTGGTAACTCCTTAAAAGCTAGCTACAAGCTAGGTTCGGTGAAATTATAGTGTCAAACATGTAACGTTACAATAATCGATTTTTAAAGTTTAGTTATAAGGTAAAAAAAGGTGCAGTTGGTTGGAGGCCTATAAACAAAATCAATTATCTTTAGGTATTTAGCTTTCTAGCTAAATAGCCAACTATCTACAGAATCTTCTTAGTGGTGATGTGTCGTTAGCGAACGGGTCGGCTCTCTGAAACGGTTCTTTTTAGTTGAGTCGAATCTCACTCAAGTATTCATTTATGCGTTCTAAAATCTCAGCAAGTTGACATTATAATTTTTTTAATTAAGCATCTAAATAAATAAAAAATATACTGTAAAGGGGTAGTCCAGCAATTAATTTTTAAGTGTCCAGAAAGTTTGCAATTCTAAAATATTTTTATATATTTTATTTATATTGATATCATTTATATGTTAATATTATAGGTTTATAGGCAATGTTATATGCTAAAATTAGCAATTTTAATTTTTTTATTAAGGCATAATCTGTATCAAATCCTAAACGTTTTCCAGATGATTAAAAAATGCGTCCGTCATTTTTACGTCGATTGAGTCGACTATTGTTTGTGCGCTGAGTAAAATGAACCGACTCACGGATTCACTAAGGAGGGAAAAAAGAGGTTAAAGCAACAAATGTTTAGGAAACAGGAGGTTTTAAAGTTTTACACACACGTCAGCTGTCTGTGTTGATGTATGTACATAGTTTATTATATGTTTATTATAACTAGTGTTCTGAATGGGTAACTAAACCGCCAGTGAAGACACCTGCTATTTTTTGCCCTGGCTCTGGTACGTGCCTTAGCAGCTGCAGAGTGACAGAGCAGTTATTTAAGCACTCATGCTGGGAAAATTTACAGCATATTCAGCTGTACACACAATCCTGTCCTCAAGGTGTGGGTTCCTCTTTCCTATGAAAATGTGGAGATTTTGCAATCCTGAACTGATGAATTACTAATGAATTCTCTAATGAATTGATATCTATTCATTAGAAGGAACACAGTAAAGCCAGCTCTACAGTCACAGCTTTTATTTCAACCAGAGGTATGGGATTTATCCTTTAGCTGTCTGGAATGCAAACAATGTGAAATACAGACTCGGGACATTAGAAGGATGTGGCGTTTAATCTAATATAATGTGAGCTTCGCTGACCTGAAAAACCAGATAAGAAACTACAGCTGAGTTCCAGCACCGCCTTGGAATACGTCTGCAACCACAAGAAGCAAACAAAACCTGTGAAACACGAAGAACAACTAAAGAACCCTTCTAAAACAGTTATATCAAAACAGGAAACAGAGTTAGAGTCGTTCTGTCTATTTTTAACATCTAGTCACTTTCTGTCATCCTGTTTTAATCATCTGATAAAGTTGTGGGGGTTTTTTTGCATGTGTTGTGCTGCTGCAGGATTCGGAGCACAGTCAGGCAGTGGGAATGGATGCTCCTGCTTCATCACGTGCTCTCTCCCGGAAGAGGAGAAGAGACGACTCAAATGGAGAAATGGAGGAAGGAGACGCCATTGTAAAATTGAAACGCCACACTGTGGTAAGCACACAAAGAGGCAGACAGGTAAACAAACAATACAGTAAAGTAGTTGTTATTCAATACATGAAAGAACTTACTCCTATTCTCTACTTTAATCTCTTCCTATTTCTCAATTTTACCCTCTTTTCTCTATCTTTCTTATACACTGTCTTATGGTCTCTTTTCCTCTCACTTTTTTCTCATTCTCTCTCAGGCGTTAAGAGATCCAGCTCCGTATGCTGATCAGCTGGATTCGTTAGAAAATCATCCATATATACGCGTCAGTATGGAGGAAGCTCAAAAGGGAACACCGTGTAGGGGACACAGACGCACACACACACACACACACACACACAGGCATTTCTAAAAATGTACAGATTATGTGCTGAAAAATGGTAACTATAGCAACACACTGACCTGCGCTTGCTTATGTGCTGTATTAAGATCAATTTGATATGGTGTGTGTGTTTTTTTTTAAGCTGACAGGCCGGTGAGGGTGTATGCAGATGGCATCTTTGATATGTTTCATTCAGGACATGCTCGTGCTCTCATGCAAGCCAAAAGCCTCTTTCCCAACACGCACCTGATTGTTGGAGGTACACACTCTCACACTTTGAGTTCACACTCGCACTATTTTGAGTATGTGTGTATGTGTGAAAGAGAGTAACAATAATGATGTAATTCGTGTTTGTGTGTGTGTGCTTGAAGTGTGCAGTGACGATCTCACCCACAAACTGAAAGGCTTCACTGTGATGAATGAGGAAGAGCGTTACGACGCAGTCACACACTGCCGCTACGTGGACGAGGTGGTGCGCAATGCGCCGTGGAGCCTTACACCCGAATTTCTCGCTAAACACCGGGTCTGTGTTTGTGGCATTCACAACACACATATTGCACCTTATTATACTTTTTTATTACACACAAACACACACACACACACAAACTCTTTCTGCTTTTGTGGGGTGCCTATATTTTTTGCTCTGAACTTTGTCTGGTGCCAATTAAAGTTTTGCCCTAACTCTGTGTGTGTGTGTTTTTCTTTCAGATTGACTTTGTTGCTCATGATGATATCCCCTACTCATCAGCAGGAAGTGATGATGTGTACAAACACATCAAAGAGGCAGGTAGGGGATATGGAAAACTCACACATTCTTTTCATTCCCCTGTCCTTCTTCCATCTCTCTCGCACACACATACAGACACACACACCTGTTCGTGTCAATCCGTTTAGGAATGTTTGCTCCAACTCAGCGCACAGAGGGAATCTCCACCTCTGACATTATCACACGTATTGTACGGGACTATGACGTGTATGTAAGGAGAAACCTGCAGCGTGGCTACACTGCTAAAGAGCTCAATGTCAGCTTCATCAATGTAAGACTTTCCTTTTATCCTGAGCTGATCCTCACGCTCTTTCTTTATCACACAGTGTTTGTGTTTATCCTGCAGGAGAAGAAGTACCACCTGCAGGAGCGTGTGGATAAAGTAAAGCAGAAGGTGCGAGACGTGGAGGAGAAGAGTAAAGAGTTTGTGCAAAAAGTGGAGGAGAAGAGCATTGACCTGATTCAGAAGTGGGAGGAGAAATCCCGCGAGTTCATCGGAAACTTCCTGCAGATGTTCGGGCCCGAGGGGGCGCTGGTAAGTCGCACATAGCATTTTTACCAGAGGGGAAAACATTTACTTCTCCATATAAGGAACCACTTTTGTTTTAATCATTTATATATCTCACTTAAACATCAACTTACTGAGGTGAACTGAGACAAATCTTTAGATGAATCTTTAGCTGTACCATAGTAATGGCACCCTATTAAAGAATGTAAGCGTTCTCTGTGTAAGTTTTGTAGTAGCTAAATCTTAAAATGTGTGAGGTCAGCTGAAACTTTATTTTTTTTAACCTGTGTGTAGAAGCACATGCTAAAGGAGGGGAAAGGTCGCATGCTACAGGCCATCAGTCCTCGTCAGAGCCCAAGCAGCAGTCCGACCCGCGAGCGCTCACCCTCACCCACCTTCCGCCTCCCATTCTTCAACAAAACCTCGCCGCCTTCCTCTCCACGTGCCAAGCGCTTCCGTCATGACATCATTGCCCATGGCCAAAACATCAGCGAGGAGGACGAAGACGACGAAGACTAGAAATTGGGACGCAGGGCACTGGCTGTGAAAATGTTGACAGAAGTTGCTGCTCTAGCAACTGTGTAGAATCTGTTCCTATACAGAGGGACTGTGTGTGTGTGTGTGTGTGTGTGTGTGTGTAAGAAAGAGAGATATCTATGTTTGAGCGCGTCAGTGTTCCGGCTCTGTATTCTGTAAAGATCCAGTGTTGAGGGAAGAGCCGGTGTTTTCACTAGTCCATCACTGTGCACAGAATCCTTTTTATTTCTATTACGATTTTAAAACCAACTTCTCCTGTTTTGCTGTTGCATCTAAAAAGCTCATCATAGAGTATATTATCTTAAAAAAAAGCTCGGCTGTTGGTGTGACTAAATCGGACTGTTCTTTATATAGGCCAAAGGCTAAAGCAACAGAAGAACAAAGAAATATTTGATTATTGTCATGGATGCATGGTAGGAATATAAACTTTTTTCAGTCGGGAGATTGGTTACAGTGCACAACTGCAAACCAATCGAAAACCAGAAGTCCTCATTATATGGATGTTGGGAATTTTATTGTTTATTTTGTAGTACAGGCTATCACAGTAACCAAAAAAACAACAAACCAAAATGACTGCACCAATAGGGGGCACTGAAGCACACAAGCTAAAACTTGGCAGAATTTTTGGCACATCATCCTTGACTGTATTCGGAGCACACATGATTTTAAAAGGTTAGGTCTAATCTTTCAGCATCACTTATGTTTTCAAATCTTCTTATTGGTGTTGTAGTAAAAAAAATCAATACCTAAATATGTGTTGAGTTCAAAAGCAGCGAAGTGATCCTATTATCCAGATTACCGTATCGAGTTAGTGAGACGTGAGGAATAGCTGGATTAACTGCACTGTTGGAACTCTAATGATCTGCTGAAGTGTTTAACTGTAGAATTCCATACAGCTGCTGTAATAACACATGAATCAGTGTCACCTCCTGTTTGACATCTGCTCTGGTTCCTAAATGATGATTAAATCAGTGTAAAAGAAATCCACCCTATACTTCCATATTCTAGTGTGTGAAACCAGGTATGCAAGATAAATATTCTGTCCAAATCCTTAGTATGTTATATTAAAAAGTGTGTAAGTGTGTATGTTCCCAGAGGATCTACTACTTCCATCTGAACCTGTAACTATTTTATTTTAACTATTTGATTTTATCGTGTTAAACTAAATGTTCATTTAAAGTCGATGCATGTAAAGGCCCAGCACTGCATCTTATTCGAAGGTAGAAAATGCAGCTGTAGAGTTTTTCCCAGACATTGAAAAAAATATTTGAAAAAAATCTGAACGGTGCTCTGTGATTAAATGTGACAATAATACTGAAATAACAACACTTTTATGTTTATATAGAAGTTTACTGATAGAGGAAAAACCGAGCAGTACATCATGCCAATCCCACAGACTATCATATCATTTCACGGCAACACCCAAGCAGAGGTGAGGAAGTCTGCTTACACAGCCAGGTCACAAGACACTAGCGACAATTTATCTTTAAGAGCTTAAGTATAAGATTTTCTATATAAGCTAGCATTTTAGGGGAATCCCGATTTAAACCCTACGGCTTTATGACTTTTTTTTTTTTAGGTTTTAACTCCCTCTTTGTCACTGCTCTGTTGTAACTCTTCTAACACACAGGACATGGTATAACATTTGCATAAGTTTCCACTTTTTTATTTCATTCCACCTATCTGTAAGGAAAGGGGGGGGGGCGTCAGCAGCGCGTCTCATAGATGCCACTGCGGCCAATGTAGCGAACCCATTTGATGACATCATGGTCGCTGTAGTTGAGCTTGGACTCGAACACCTTCAGGTAGCGAACCTTCAGACCAGATGGTGCAAACGGCACCTAAAGATCAAACACAGTCCGGTTAATCACCTAGTTTGTACACTAACATTTGATCTGTAGTTGTACAAATATACGGAATTGGAATTTATGAGCAAAAACGAAAGTTGAAATCTTTCACCTCAAAGTTCATTGAAATTGGAGGACGCGCCCACTTCTTCTTATCATTGGTGGGCAGCAGCTCAATCTCAGCGCTGATCTGGGACTCCTTCATTCCAGCCATGCGTTTAATTCTGAGCACAAAAAAAGCATCAGAAACCTTCTCTCTGTCTATCTCTCAAATACACACATAACCGAACAGCAGCACTGACTTCCACACGATGGCATTCTCACTGGCTTTGTACTTGGCTTTGCCCTTCATGCAGATCACCTGCACACCACTGGTGTTTAGAGGGGTGGGAATGCGCACCTGAAACGAGAAAATCAGTCATTAGACATTTACAGCATTTGGCAGACACCCTTATCCAGAGCGACTTACAACTGAGCTATTGGAGGTTAAGGGCCTTGCTCAGGAACCCACAGTGGTGGCTTGGTGGTGCTGGGAATTGAACCCTGGTCTTTCTGGTATCAGTCCAACACCACTAAGCCACCCCTTTCCCATGTCATTCGACAGACCTCCCACCACCCACACTAAACTCACCTCAATTTTCTGTGCCAGTAAGGAGGGTTTGAAGTTGGACTTGATAACAACTTTGACCTCCAGCTTGGTGCGTCCCACCTCGCGGACCAGTGGAATGACACGGAATGGCAGGATAATGTCCTTTGTGGTGCGATACCTACAACAATCCGGCAGTAAAAAAAAATAGATCTTGACACAGGGGAGTGAGATTCTGAGTGAGGAGGTATAGGCGTTTGTGCTTACCTCATAAGCTCGTACTCTCCATCTGGAGGGATGAAGCTGATGCTGCGCTCTGAATCGAACTTACTGAGACGCACACACTGGTGGAAGGTGCAATCGTCGATGGCAATGGACTGCTTTCCACTGCTAAAACACAAACACACAGGCTTAATACAAAAAGACATTTTTCTTTGCATATAATTTATAAATTATAAAGAAAGAAAGAGATGCAAGTATAATTACTTCTTCCCGGTATCATCGCTCGCTCCGGCTTTCCCCTGCTTGTCAATGACGATCTTATCGTTCATGCCAAATTTGCACTCTGGCATCCCGCTTAGGTAGCTCTTCATAACTACGCGCCCGGATACGTGAGCACTCAGCACCTGACCTGCAGCGACACACGTCCACGAATATGACATCTGATATTATTTATACCTGAAAATATATACTTTGCTATTTAGTGCTTAATTAATAAATATTTTTATTGCCATAAAATAAAATTCGAGTTTTACGTCTGCATTGCATTCAATTATAGATGTAAACTACTATAATTATTATTTTTTTTTAAGAATAATGTATTTAATATATGTCTAGAGTTAAAACCATGGTATTGGTATTGGTGTGAGTGTGTGTGTTTGTTTGTTTGTTTTGGGTCACATGATAATCCATTTCATTTTTTTTGTAGTTAAACACTGATCAACATGGCTCCCTTGGCTGCGTCTCACCTTGAGGGGACATGAGCAGGTTAACACTCTCCAGCACATCCAGGAAAAGCTCGTTGCGGCGATATTTGATGCCCTCCCGACGCCAGCCGATCTGCCCCGTGACCTGGCTGGTAATCTGGGACTGCTCCTCCTTTGTCTAAAGAACATCACGGACAAACAAGTTTGGGATATATAGATTAAAAAAAAACATTTACCAAGTGTGTTTTCTTTTCTACACAGACACGATTTACCTGGTGCTGCAGTGATTCGGATCCAACATGAACATGAAAAAGAGAAAAAACACAAATTAATTTTTTTTAAAACGTGTGAATGTTTGACTAAGTGTATTTGTACTTTTCCTTAGCATTTGTCCCTTTTTTCTGTTTCTATGTCTATCATTTTACTTTGCTATATATATATCTTAATCTTGTTACATTTTTTAATTTTTTCCCTTTCTAACATGGCTTCTATTCAAGGTTTTTCCTTTTGTCACTTTTATTTTCCTGGTCTTTTTGTTGTTCTCAGTCCTGATTTTTTTCTCTGTATCTTTCTTTTTTCAACCAATACCTTGTGTCTTATTCTTTTATTAATTTTATTTTTTTTTGGTGTCGTCTTAATTTTTTTAAATTATGCTTTCCCTTTTTATTTTTAATAATCACACACTACTTCACAGTGTATAATTTTCCCCCTTATTTACCTTTTTGGCAGTCATTTTACTAGTTTTTGCCACTGCTCTTTATTCTCTCCCTGGTTGTGATTTCTTTAACAATATTCTGAGTCATTTTATCTTAAATGTTCAAACTGATGCATAGGCTTGTTGTCAGAGTTGTGTTTAGCTTGAGTGTCTGCACGTGTGTGTGGTTGTTTGTCTGTGTTTGGCCCCGAGATGGACTGGCGACCTTTCCAGGGTGTACCCCTGCCTTTTGTTTTATCTGCACTGGCATGGGCTCCAGCAGACCCTGTGACCCCAAGTTAGAGAATATTTGGTTACAAAAAACAAACGAATTAATGATTCAGCGAAAACAGAGCAGGCAGCCAGTCAGGAATGAGTGTGTAGGTTGAGAAGAAGAGGGGAGTTGTTTACCTGACCCTTAATGCCCTGCTGTGTGATAAACGTCTTAAGTGCTCCGGTCTCTGAATTCTGAGGATATCCAAAATCCAAAATCTCTAAACACAAAAAACACTCGGCGTAAGTAACATTTTTATTAAACACAGTCATTTATTTCTAATGTGTTTCTGTTCTAATTGTGTTCTGTCTGTCACTTTCTTTATTCTTCTCCATTCAGGAATGGGTGTACACTTTTAGGCAGTGAAAGGAAACGGGTATACTCTGAGTGAACCCACGCAAGCACAAGGAGAACATGCAAACTGAAATGCACAGTACCGCTGCCTCACTTCCATATTTTTAAGTGTAAAAAAATATTTATTTATGCAAGCTGATTACCGTCCAGAAGCTCGTATATTAGGACGAAGTTATTCTTGATGTTCTCTTCGCTGACCTTGCCAAAATATGCCGCCATCACATCGCACATCTTGTACAGGAACTCAAACACCATGGCGGCGTTGACATTTTGCTTGGTGACGGCTGCTAGCCAGATGTTGGAACGTTTCACGTGGAAGAAGCTAGTGCGCGCGATGTTGGTCACAGGCGAGCGTACCTGCTGACGGGCATGGATCACGTTTACGCGAAACGCGTCCACTGCATTCCTCCTGCCAGACAAAAGGGAGAGAAAGACAGAGACAGACAGATAAAGTAAAAGTAGACAGTAAGCAGTTTGAAGACAGTACATTTCTTGCTGCTCCTTAATAGATCTCTGTACCTCAATGATAACAGTTCCAGCTTTAATGTTCTAACCTTTTAGCATTTCAGCACAGCTGAATAAATTAAGCTTTGCCTCCAGTCACCCTGAAATGCCATTCAGTTAGTCTAAATCTTAGACTTTTATTGCTAAACATATTGTTCATGCTGCGATGGATTGGCAACCTGTCCAGGGTGTACCCCTGCCTCTCGCCCAATGTGCGCTGGGATAGGCTCCAGCAGGCCCTTGGGGACCTGAGTTTAGAAATAAGCGGGTATAGAAGATGAATGAATGAATATTGTTCATGATAAAACCTTACAGTGCAAGTCAAGAGGTCTTTCTGTGCCGAGTTTGCATGTTCTCCCTGCACTTGCGTGGTTTTACTCTGGGTACTCCGATTTCCTCCCACAGTTCAAAAACATGTACCTTAGGTTGTTTGGTAACTCTAAATTGTTCATAGAAGGGAGTGTAAGTGGTTGTTCATCTATGTGTAGCCCGGCAATGGACTGGCAACCTGTCCAGGGTGTACACCTGCCATTCACCGCCTTGTGCGCTGGCATGGACTCCAGCAGACCCCTGTGACCCCAGGTTAGGGAATTAGCAGGTAAAGATGAATGAATGGACTTTAAATTGTTCAGCTAAGATCTGTGTGAACAAAAAAAACTACATCTTTCCTCTTCACTGAGAAATAATCCCTTAAATACACCAGAGACTAAACACACAAATAAAGATAATTCCAAAAATAGTGTTAATACATCTCGGAAATCTGTGGAATTTGTGCACATGAGAAAAAAAGAAGGGGAAAAAAACGCTGAAGCAGCTAAATCAGAAACAGTTGCAGGATCTTTTCTAAGCTGCACTTCCTGTGCGCTTTCCTGTGTCTTCTGTACTAGAACAATAGAGCTGATGGCTGTTAAAAAGCCGGCATCTGAATAAAATCCTCACTCAAAACCTGCTATTATATAAAGAAATCTTCAAACACAATGCAAAAACACCAAATGTGTCTAGATTATCAGAGAACTCACCCTATGTCATCACGGTAGACCCGGGAGATCAGTACCTCCCCCTTGTGGTTGTAGATGAACAGTCCTCCAATCATGGTGGCTGCTCCTCACGCCTCACATGCCATTGCAGATTCTTACTCCTGTCAATAAAAAAATTTATTCTCACAGTTGAACCAACACTCCGATTGCTCTTTTATCTAAACAAATCAGGGGCTGACCCACTCGAAAACACACTGAGATAGAGAGTTTGCACCAAGTCACTATTTTTAACACAGGGGTTAATTACATATCTAGGCATAAAAGGTGTAAAAAATTCAAGGGAATTTCTAACCTGCATAGTTATGCATAAATCTTCATTATTTATGAATAATTATTATATCATTTTTGTTATTTATTTATGTAATTTTTGGATATACACACAGACTGCTTTAATAGTAAATGTGATTTAATATTAAATTATTTTTAGAAAATACTGCAAAGAAGACACAAAGAAAGAACAAAATAATAATAGTGATATATATATATATATATATATATATATATATATAGTAATATATGGCTACATCAAATATTGATTAGAAAAATAATGACGTTGAGAAGGGAATTATAACTGTGATGAATAACGTCACTTCCGGTACAAAAACCGGCAAAACCAAGAGCAACGGTTTAATCGCGATATATAATTCAGGACATGCCGTCTGCGTCTGAGAAAGGACAAAAGCATCGAACATTAATATGTAACACCATCTGAACTACAACATTTATTTTACAGTATTAATAGTTATCATTCATTTATGGACCTTAACACAATCTGTACATTAAAAAAAGCTTTCTGTATCCTCAGTCGTCATATGGTACACACGCAAAATTAGCAATAAGCTAAACAACGACTAAAGAGGTTTACTTGCATTTATTTCGTAACATTTCTTCAATTAGGCCTAATCATACCTCAGTAGGCTTCGCTGTAGTTAGCGCGGAACAACCCAATTTCCGTCTTTTTGGAAGCTAAAGGATTAGCGAGACCATCGGAGCTTTTACCCCAGGATGACTTCCTTACTCCGGCCCTCCTTCAGCCTGGAAGTCAGCTGATAGTCTCGGCTCCTTGCGCATGCGCTAACGCGAGGACCAGGAAGCGCTGCTACTTTCATTAATTTATCTTCTGTACCCGCTTATTCTCGAACTCGGAGTCACGGGGGTCTGCTGGAGCCTATCCCAACACACATAGGGCAAAAGGCAGGGGG
>JAOTQW010000033.1:8907724-8920869 GCA_026260075.1 Sisor rabdophorus | reverse complement strand
AGGACCTTCTTGTTGTGAGGCGACGGTGCTAACCACTGCGCCACTGCGCCGCCCCGCATCGGGGAACATGCAAACTAAAAAAAACTGAAAGACCTCATGCCCAGGATTCAAACCCAGGCCCTTCTTGTTGTGAGGCAATTATGCTAACCACTACACCACCTCACCGCCTATAAAATCTTATTTTGCCCAAAATTTTAATTCTACTTTTGATTTAAAAAAGCAGACCTAGTATAGTAGTTCCTGCCGTAGGTTTTCCAGTGGTCTATCAAAACTTCTTCAACACTCTGTTTTCTAAAAGCGAGAATCGAGAGCCATGCCAGCACCGCCCAAAGCCCATCCTTCTCACGAATATGATCCGCACCTGAAATCAGGAAGACAAGCTTCAGGTGGTGGGTGATAACATCCGGTTACGCCTTTATATATTTAATCAAAGCTTTGGTTGTGTCCATTATGTTAGTTACCTGTGCCAAAGTTCTCCTCTCCATACAGCGAAAGGCGTCCGGCGTCCATTAACTTGCCAAAGAACTTCCAGCCAGTTGGTGTTTCGTACAGCTGAATCTTAGTAGCTTTAGCAACACTAAAGCAAAAAATAAATAAATAACATAAAAATTTTACCCAAATGCAGTCCAAACCCAACTATAGATGGAGTTATAAATAGGTTTATCGAACGGGTGGGGAAGTTGACTGGAACGCTGATTCTTTTGTGCTTTTCTGCGCTTTATTGAGGAGATGGGACAGAAGTCAAACAGTGGAAGTGGACATGGGACAGGAAATGCTTTAAGCCAGAATCAAACCCAGAGCGTAACAGCGCCACGTGGGTGCCAGACCGTAACCCACTACACCACGGCACTGATTGACACTATTTGTGGGGATGATTTGATGAGTGATATTTACTGATCGAGTGCTGCACTGCTAGACATCGTTCTGGCAAAGCCTCTTACTCCCATGTGCTGGAAATACGGGATGCAGAAGATGTTCGCTGCAATCACAGCAACCGAATCTGAGGGGTTCACGAAGAATCCCTTTTTCCCCAAGATCATGTTGCGGTCCTATAAAGCCACACACAAACACACACACGGTCACTGACGCTTTCGATATTCCAGTGGTCATACGACTTCGACACTTATTTTTTTGAACGGACTAAAAATATAAAAATTAGTTAAGGATGAATTGTTGAAATCTGTACTGGTGTATTTCTAACCCCATCATCATCGAATGCAGCACCAAAGTCAAACTGGCCACTGTTCATGGCCTCCAACAGCTCTGCAGCGTTGCTCAAGTTCGGATCTGGAACCCGACCGCCAAAATCCTCCTGAGGGACGCAGTTGATGGCCGAGTTGGCAGGAGACCCGAGTTCCTCACACAGGATCTTTTTCACATACGGTCCAACCACTTCAGGACAGACATTGAAGGCCAGAAGGTAATGTGTGCATAATCACACTGTCCTCCATGGGGATTAGCTGTAATGAACTCGGAACAGTGTCTTACTTTAATTGTATATAGCTTTAAATAATCAGTAGTGATTTCCAAATGAGCTGTTGGCCCAAAGATTGTTAGACTAACTGCTTTGACTCAACAATTAAAATGTTTTTTGTTGCAGCTGTAAGAACTACGGTATTAGCATCTAGCACCTAGTAAAATGTATGACCAGACGAAGCCTCCCGATTCCTTCGACACTATTTGAACTATTTCACTTTACAGTCAGAGGATCTGCTACCTCTGCTCTTAAAAATGGCAACCGCTGCAACTACAGAGCAACCGTTGCCTCAGTTTCGGCGTTAATCAGCTGCGGGGAAAACTTAATCTAGACCACCCAACCTTGAGGAAAATTTTTTTTGAAAAAAAACTGACTTTAAGTGAAGCTGCGCTTGTTACCTCCATGCATGGCATCTAATCGGATGCGTATGTGATTCTGGCCTGATAGAAGCTCCTTCAGTGCTGCAAAGTCGAAGATGTTCCTCAGCATGTTGGCGTAAGATTCCACCGGCTCCACAATCTCAACTGCGAATGAGGGAGGAAAGCAGAAAATAGTTGCATCAGCATTTCTGTGCAGGATACTAGAGTTCCTCCACTCCAACCAGAACACAGAGACAAGGGAATTTGTCCACAAGGTGATAAACTAATGGAATTCGACTTCGAACCGTTTTGGAACAAACCATTTACAGGGGTTATGATCGGCTACACTTGGCACCATTGGGCTGTATAGTAATTTAAAGCCTTTACCTGTAAATGGTTTAAATTTATTCTCCAGGTCGAAGGTCTGCCTGCCAAGTGTTATCAGATCCACAGTGAGTTCAGGGCAGATGGCGTACTCTTCTATACTCCTGCTGATCTGGAAGATTTTATCTGTCACAGCGGTGGGTGCAGGGCCTTCGCAAGCCGAAAAAAAACGTATTTTTTTTCAACACGTACACGATTGCATAATCAACTCATTTTAGATTCTACAAATCAGTTTTCATTTCACCTCCATTAGCAACATTGAACTTGATGCCGAATTCACCATCTGGTCCTCCAGGGTTGTGACTAGCAGTGAGAATAAATCCACCAATCGCTTTGAACTTCCTGATGACACACGACACAGCCGGTGTCGACATGATGCCATGCTGACCAATTACCAGACGACCTACCTGAGACAGGTAAGAAACAGAAAATATAGCAGAATTCTTGCTAAATCTAAATGTAAAAATTATAAACGCTTAAATCTGACAACATAATTAAATCCATGACCTTTAGATTGGATTCATATTAATTAATTAATACACCACAGGGGGATCTGAACACAACAGCCGCTGTAACACTCAAGTTTCCCCACCTGCGCCGGATTATGACCGCCTAAATTTGAGAGCATTCATGGTTGGCCCATATTTTATTTACAATCTTCACTTCCTATAAATATCAGCACCCCAGAGGAGGTGTGCGACAAATATCCATGTTGGAGAGAAGACAACAACCAAAGCAGCTCCACTAAATTCGCTCTGTTTAAGAGGATTTTTTTTTTTTGCAGTTGTTATCAATTTTATCGAATGCCGTTTCTTGTAAAGGTGTGTAAGTTAAACAAGGGTGCCTGTGTGAGACGGACAAATAATTAAGACACAGTGTGAAATAAAAACTAGATCACCGCAACTAATTCTAAGTGAAAAACAAACAAACGAAAAAAGTATGACTGACCCCATTGGCCGCTGCCATCTGCACTATGACCTGAATGGCGGTGGTGTTAAAGTAACGACCATCTCCTCCCACCACCATGGTACAGCCTTGCCGGTCTCGAAGGTCGATGGAGGAGAAGATACTCTGGATGAAGTTTCTCAAGTAGTTCCTTTTACACTGAAATACACGGACGTTCTTCCTCAAGCCGTCGGGACTGGGCTTCTGGTCAGGATACGGTGCGGTCTCCAGATGCAGCACCTGCAAAGGACTATCCTCCATCGCGCAGAGAGACGGAGAGAACAAACCGACAACAAGAGAGTTACTGCACACTGATCTATCTGAGCACTGGGACTGGTAAGTGGCAGTGAAGGAGAAGGGAGGAGCCTAATAGAACCGCCAGGCATTCCTGAAGCTGGCAATGCAGAACATTAGAGATCCAAAAATAACTGGTAACAGAAGACGAGTTCCTCTTCACACATGTGCAGGGGCATCACTGTCACCCTGCACAGGAAGATGACTCGTCAGGGCCGCGCTACTTCTCCGATCACCAGTTAAACTTGGAACGCAGTGAATCAGCTCATGAAATTCAATCGATTTGGCACACAGTGGCTTGCGACACGCCTCGATTCATTTGTATCTATGGATTTTAAACAAGCACCAATGTGAATCTGATCGTGAAGATTTTCGATATCTAGTGTACCACTATCGATCTGTTCATGGATGAGACTCGAAGCATTTTTTGTATGTGTCTCTGGATGAGGGTGTTTGCCCAACGATGTACACGTTATACCAGATAATACAAGTTATGAGCTTTTTTGGGGGATATCACTCCTACAACACCAGGTGGTAGCAGAGCCATTATATTCTAAAGCACGGCAACGGCATGACCACTCTCTGTTTTTTTTTGTTTTTTTAATATTGTCATATTGAAAACATTTTTGCTACAATAAACATCCTCTGGAAGAAGCTTTTTCCTTCTGGAAATGGAACCATTTTCAAAACTAACGTCAATTGAATTTTTAGAAGTAACTGCCAGAATGCTGTGGTTTCATGAAATGACATACAGATGCTTATTAAAGCGGATTCTTCAATAATATAGTAAAACACTCAACGTACCATCCTGCTCAGTCTCATGTCTCATGTTTAGGCGCTTTTGCTCTCATGGGTACTGCCTGTTTTACATTAACAGCATCCTCTGTACATTTAAACATCATGAAATCGAAAACATGTGATACGAGTCACATAAGCTACAACAGGGATAAATAAGTTGTGCCTCCGTTCCTTCTGGAAAAAAATTAAGAAAATCACAAATCCATTATGGAAAAAGCCAAGAGGGCAGGACCAAATCATATGTGTGTGTGTGTGTGTTTGCTGAGCAAAAAAAAACCCCAGACCTGGGTTGTTTTTCATCACAACAAATTTTAAAATTGTTTAATATTTATATTGATGATTTTAGTCTGCTGCGGGTAACAGATTGAACACGGATTCAGTTGTTTCCTTAGTTTCCTAATGATGACAAATCGAAATCTGTGTGGATTTTAAATAAGACTCTCTCTCTTTACTCTGTTTCCCTTGAGCTCCTCTCCTGCCAGGTTGGCTCTGAATGCATTTTCCATTCAGGTTGACATCTCCACACGCGCTGAACCACCAGCCTCCTAAAACAGATCAGATTTAAGGATCTAAAACTTTTCAAAATGATCCGGTTTATTTGTTTGGTAAGAAACCGCTGCTGCATATAAATTCTGTACCTGTATAATCACGAGCACAGTGTGGTGCTTTGGGTCCGTTTCCATCGTTGTGGTCTTGAGTGGAGAACCGCAGTCTGGTTGGGATGTCCAGATCGGAGATCAAATCTCCTGCCTTGAGGTGAATGGTGTAGTTGGAGTCAGGGCCGTCCAGCATGTAATGAAACTCCATTACATGTTTCTCCTCTTTCCAGTTCTCTATTTGAATGTGTAGGTGCGCCCCACCAGGCTGGGTAAGGGAGAAGATCTTTCTCAAACCGAGCCAGAACTCACCTACAGGACATAATCAATAACCTTTAAACTTTAAATGCTGTAATGTCACTACTCGCTCACTTGCAGTTAGTTTTTTACTAATAGGGGTGCGGGGTGATTTTCCCCTTCAACCTTAAAGGTTGAACAACCAGCACAGTAGCAACAAATTCCGGAAACACATCCTACATACAGCCCTTTTTTTAAATGGTATCCTATTTAAAGCTGCAGGAGCACCAAAACACCAACATACAAGAGTACTTACTCTTGAAGTTTCCGAATCCATCCTCATAACTTTGCCAGGGCTGGTTAAAATCAACAGAACCATCCCATCTGCGCTGAATAACAGTAAAAGCTCCGTCTGTAGGGAACAGAACCTTTAGGCGTTATCCAGAGTAACGGTAGGAATTGGGGGTTCCCTTTGTATTTTTTACCTCCTGTAAATTCACAGAATACTACGAACACTTCGGATCCGTTCGGCTTAACAGGATACAGACCACTGCTTTTTCCCCCACTGCTAAAGACCTCACCGCAGTCTTTCGGGAAATCTACAAAACAATGGTCAAGCATTTAGCAGAACGAATCGCTGAAAACCTTAGAAGAGCACAGCACTGGAATCCTTACCACTTGAAAAGCTTCCATCATTAGAGAAGTTGGACAGATAACCTGAGACACTGTAGTTTTCGCCATCCCAGCTGGACAAAGTCTCCCGAAAGCTGGCAGAATTGAGCTGCAAGTAAATTGACAACAGTGTGTCAAGACCATGAGAGATGTGTTGGGAGGTGCTGATGCAAAAGATTGAGGACATAATCCCACTACCTTCTTTTCCAGATGTTTGATCTTGTTTTTCTGGTCATCCAGATGCTCACTTTGCTCTTTTACTGCCTGTATAAGGTATGAGATGCTCCTTTCTTGGACCAGGATCACCTCCTGCATTTATATCATTCCATGTTACTTATTGTTTTACCAGATTACTATTGTATTTCTCCTTTTTCTAAACCTGTGATTACAGTGGGAGTAATAATGCATAATGCCTTGCCTACACAGAAAGCACAACCATTTACATTTCCTGTTGTACCACTTTGAAATGTGCCCAAAATAATCTTACTTTAAGTGCTGAAATCTCTGCGAGTTGACTTGCTGAGATAAAACCATGAGAAAGACCACTCAGCTTCTCCTCGAGCCCTTCAACCTGATTAGACAGCTGGGTTTTCTCTCTCACGATGTCCTCGACTTTGGAGCTGATCTTCAGAGACAGGCTCTTGATGTCCTTATTGTGGGCTTGGAGCGCCACAGTGGTATTCTTCAGTTTATCTTCTTCCTCTTTGAATTCGCTGGTCAGCGCTGACAGCTGGTTGAAGGACTTATCGAAAATATTAATCTTTTTGAAGATGTCGCCGATTTGACTCTTTGTCTCCTGCACAAAGTCCCTCATGTTTTTTCCTAGCTGCAGGAGGCCGTTAGTAATGAGCCGGACTTCATCCAGGGCTGCGAAAGCTGAACGAGTCTCTGTTGGAGACATGTCTGAATCTTTAGTGTGTTCTGCTGTTGGTAAAGCATTGGTGGAAAACATTAATACCAGCAACAGGACCAGCTTAATTGTGGCATTGTGATTGCTCTGCACGCTTCTTTGAGCCAGCTTCATTGTTGTTCTTCTCTTAGGACTGTGTTCAGAATAGCCCAAAGTCCCTCTATATTTGTTCTGGTCACGAGGGTTGATCATTAAACCAAAAAACTTGGTGTGTCCCTGATAAACCGACATTTCACTGAAGAGGAATGCAAAATAATCCATACAATATTGAACATTTTTAATAGATTGCTGTAAGTCAGCCTTCACCACATCATTTTATGTTCAAGTGACCCCGACCTCACCAAGCTTCGCCTCACTGTGGAATGGTCTGTTCCCTGCCCATGATGGAGGTTATACACTTTAATAAGGTGTTTTTAATTGAATTATTTAACACGTCAACGGATAACCGAGCAGTCTTTTTATATGCAAAATAACATATAGTGTGCTTTAGAGTTCGTCCCATTTGTTCAGAGCCAAAGTTATAAGTAAACACTTGAAAAACCTCAGCATGGACTTTTCCATGAGATTTTTCCATGAGATGATGCAACCTGTCATTTCACATTCTTCCTGCCACAGTGGCGTTGTGCCGTCTGAAAATGAAGGGGTTTGTGTGTTCTTGAACGTACTGTGGTCACTCCCGAATTTTTGACAAAAACACAACCAGAATTTAAATACATTTAAAATTGAAACTACTTTTTTAATTGTCAAAGCTCCACAGCAAAGCAGGAATTAGTCCTGGTTTTTTTTATGCCCTAGAGTCGAACCTGTAAGTCCCCCAGTCTTATTTACATTCTATGGAAAGTTTATTTTGATTTGATGACTACAGGCGGTCTGGGTAAGCATATGATAAAACATTATTAGAGAGAATAACTGCAAACACAAACTGATTACTTCAAATGTCTTCGATTACACTGGGCCATGAGTGGGGCTCTTTCTGCTCGCTGAATGGACTGGACAACTCCATCATAGGAGATCATGAGGGTTCATCTATCCACTGGAGAGAAGATGTTTACCAACAATACAAATATTTAACAATACCAATCTTCATAATTACCCAAATCAGTCCTTCTGCATGATTTCTCACTGGGTTTTCTGTCACAGACAGCAGCATGTGATCAGTCATGCGTCTTATATACACATGTGGATGTGAGCTGAAAAAAAAAATCAGTGGAACACAGGCTTGTGAGATGATGTTGAAAGATTAAAGTTGATTATCAGATTAAATTCCCAAGGGAGGTGCAATGTGTCAGGCTTGTGTGCCAGTCCTTTCCCTCCAATGTGCCCAGTGGTATTTTTTAATTGAATAGCCATCTGTGGTGTATAAGGTTACACATACACTGTGTGTGTGTGTGTGTGCTATAGAAATGATCCTGTGTTCCTAGTATTAATTGTATTCCTTTCAAAACGTCTGACACATGGCTCTTGTTTTTATAAATGTCTCTTTGGCACAGTGGTGCACAAAGCCCCGCCTACAGGCTCTTATTGGCAGAGTGCTTATGTTGTCACTACTCCCACTGTCTCTAATTGGACAGGCTTACAGAGGGAGGTGTGCCTATCCACCCTGTTCTCAGTGTTTAACACAATGATACTGCTTTATGTTTTCAAAGAATTTCAGATTAAGGAACATTTACATCCCACCACTGGGCAGGGGCAAGACCATGCTCAACTGGAGCTCGCCTGGAACATACCATCAGGGGAGGAAGGGAGAACTGATGCCAGCCATTAAAAGGACAGGTAATGAATTTTAAATATATAAATAAGTTTTGTTTTGATCCTTACACGTGTATAACTAAAGTCAATAGGAAAAAAAAATCTCATGAGAGGAAAGAGAAGTAATTGTTCAGTTAGTACAATGGAAAGATCTGCTGCATCGCTGCACAGGATATAAACAGGCATGTCATTTTAGTGTGTAGTCGGTGCAGTTGTGCGTTTGGTGAAGTTCTCTTGCGTATGCGGTGCGTGTGCTGTCACTGCCTCTGGCTGCAAACCAAGATGCTCTGCAGCGTTTGAAGTCTGTCATCGGGGAAAAAGGAAATGGTGTGAAAAGGAAGAAACAATAAAAGATGGTGAAAGGGGAAAAAGTTCTGAAACAGATCTGAAAAACAGATGTGTGTGTGTGTGTGTGAGAGAGAGAGAGAGAGGTACAAAAAAAAAAAGACAGCAGAACCTTCGACGCTTTCGCCACAATAAGTTAAGGGTCAGAGAGGGACACACCCACACACATACACACACAAACTCGAGCTTCCATCCTCAACCCCAAACTCCAAATAGACCAGAAGGAATGGGGTTGTGTGCCGAGGAAACCACAGCAGTGAAGGGCCAAAAAGGAAGAATGAGATGACTTGTTACTGTCGCACCCCATTGTGTGAGAATGTGAGAATAAACCAAACTAAGTTTGGAATCCACAGGCAGAGATTTGGTACAAATCACTGCAGTACATCCTACCCAAATGCTGTATAATACTCAGCGCAAGTTCTCTCCTGGCAAGTTTTTAAATGGCACAACATCTACCACAGAAAACAATGCATACTCCCCCCTTACACAAGCCCTGCTCTCTGAAACGCTGCTAACCCGTTAGTTTCCTGTCACACTAAATCAAACAAGCGTTTTGATTTGAAAATGTCTCTGGTTCAAATTCAGTTTGTGGTTCGAAAAGGCATGAAGGAATTCAATAGAAAGAAATGTATCGAAATAATAGCAGCGATTTGAGGAGTGGGAAGGAAATGAAAGTACAGGAGGGGGAGGGGCAAAATGTGGGATTTTGTACATCACGTTTAACCTCTTTATAGGTTGCAATAGTGTGGAAAATTAGTTTTGTGTATTTAATTTTAAGAAAGATTATTGCGTCTGTTTTTACATTGCGTCATACAGTGTAGGGTTGAGTCTGAGGTTTGACTCTTTGTCCCGATAGTCTATTGGGCTTAGGTTCCAGATGATGTCTGCGTGTTATGTGTGGAAGGTTCTTTTGAAAATCTAGTCAGGACTGTAAAAGTTGCAGTCTGAGAACGGTTCGGTTTGTGTGTTTATGGCATAGTTGACATTGTTTGGGCTGTGGTGGCTTAGTGATGCTGCGTGGTCAGGAGCAGAAAAAAAAAACAGAGAGGGAGAGCCGATTCATTAGTTATACACTGTATTTACACCGAATTAATCACAAACACAAGACGGCTTCTGCAGGAATATTAAAGACCTTTGTGCCCCGGAGCTTCATCTGGTTCCTCTAATGTTATCCAGTCACAAGAAACAAAAGAACAATTCCAGACTTTAATTCTCAAAAAGACAGAGGGATTGAAGTGGAAAACAAGAGTACTGGAAACTTTTAATTCTGATTTTAGTATGTTTATCTTTAGTTCAAACTTGAATTCGTGAGCACAGAAGAGTGAACCAGCAAGAGTGAAAGTGCCCTGACAGATTTAACATAGCCACACATCGGGACAAGCGCATTCCTTTAAAACCATGAAAACAGAAACTTACAATCTCTATTATAGGCTATTATAGTGGTTTTTCTGTTCCCAGGTTTGAAAATTCCCTCAAGCTGAAATAAAACAATTCCACAAGAAGGCCACAAACAATGGATGCGCAGAAAGGTACCGAGTTTAAATCCTCAGATTTATCCGTCTAGACTAAATTCCATAGCTGTCTGGAATCCAGCATTTAATAATTACTCAATGTTTTCTTAGTAAATGGCGTCGCTCCAAAAGAAAATGGAATTCACGGAAGACTGCCCTCCTATTCTGTGGAAACCCCCTATGGATTCCACCTGGACCTGGATTTTGTTAAATATGTTGAGGACATTGAAAAGGGCAACACCATCAGAAGAGTGCAGCTTCAGCGTAGACCACGCGGGCGGAGCACTGGCAATCTGTCACGGAACCTCAGCTTACCTGGGTACAGAGGCTCTCAGTGGAACTCGACGAGCGTCTTGTTTCCCAGAACTCGACTGGCTGACTTGCAGCAGCCGTGCGAGTTTCGGTGCAGTGATGGCGAGACGACTTGTTACACCAGCCAATTAGATGCTCCCTTCAAGACCTCATTGGCTTTTGACAACCATCCCCTGCGACCACACATGAGGCCGAATCTACTTCGAGCCTCCAGTTTACCCTTAACAGTTATACTGCGAAAATACTCCTCCGATGACCCAACCAGCCCCAACAGTTCGAAGGACTTTCTATCCCAAGCGAACAGTTCCTCTGAAGATGTCTTCCATGGCCAAGAAAGCGTGAACGAGACTCTACAGCAGCTGACTGCAGCTCTACAGAGAGTCTGTGAACTCGAGGAGGAGATCATGATCATCCCAGAACTTAAAGCGCAGATCTGTATCTTGCAAGAGGAGCGAGAAAGGCTATTGCACACGTTTCGATCTGAATCAGACATCAACAAGACTCTGGACTTTTCTAGGAGCATGGAGATGAAAAAAAACGGTAAGAAGGACTGTATTGATTGGGAGGTAAATCAGCTTGAGAAGTATATAAAGACCTCCTCTGGAAAAATTGAAAGGATTGCAATCACTAAAGAAAAAGGTGTACAAGCAAAAACAAATGATCACGATGCCGAGTCTCTACAGAAAAAAATCACAATGCTAGAACACCAGCTTCGAGAGCTGGAGTCTGATCTGGAAAAGACCACACATAATTTGAAGAAACAGGAACAGGAGAGTCGTTATAAGGATGAGAAAATCAGCGAGTTGACCAAACAACAGGCTGAAAAGGTCTGGATCAGCCCAGACAACATAAGAAACACACCGGACGAGAACAAGTCAGAACCAACTGTACAAACGGACTTACCCAAATCTAAGTCAAGTAAAGTGAACCAGGTGTGTTTAACAAAAAGACCTCCAGGGTCAAAAGCAGACATGGAGAACCATGTAAACAAAGTCAAGGAGCTACTTCAGGAGCAGTGGGATTGTCTCTGCAGAGATGAAGAATCAGGAAAACAACTGTCCTCTGAACATTTACCCTCACGAGTCCGCAGCATCCAAACACAGCTGGTCTCATTAGTCAATCTCCTCACGCTCTATGTAGCACCTGCAGGAGATGAGCCACTATCAGGTAACATTTAGTCAAAAGATGTTGACCAAAGAAGTAGAATAACAAGAGGACAAAGAATGTTCTTATTATATTATGATTTGCCTGATTAATGTCGGGCAACAGTGCTTAAGAGACTTAAGTAATTTGTGGAATCATTAAGGTGGTGATTTTATTACTAACACATATGAAGCAAACAGTGTTAGCATTGTCTAACAGTCAGAGTTAAGGCTGTAAGTTTCTGTTTTCCAATATCTTTAGGACAGAGGGTTTTAGACATCTTTTAAGAGGTTGCTGTTCAAACCCATGCGACTTACAGGTGACATGTTTGCATCTTGACACTTGTTTATTTAAGCTCAGAGCTTGGTGGAAAAAGACCAAATACCTGTGGTGAAGACGTGGAAAAGTCCTGAAAAAGACAATGATATAGATTGGTAACATTACCCTTATATACACTATTACATCACATTACTAACATCTGAGGGGGTCTTTACCTGGTCAGTAATTTTAGTCATTTTGTACTTAGTGACCCTGTTAAAGGAGCGGCGGGCAGCATATGGCTACTGGATCCCGCTGAGGGGAAACTTGATTCAAGTTCTATCCAAAGCAACAGAACACAAGAGCCGGGCAAAGAAATCATACACTGCAAAGAACCTGAAGAACATTCTGGAAAGTGGGATGGGAGGTGTGAGGCACAATGTCCAGATGACAAAACAAAAAAAGGGGAGAAGCGAAGCATCAGAGCTTCAGGACCCGAATCAGAAGAAAAATCACACGGTGAAGGAGTTAGGTAAGACGCCATAGTGTGAACATACAATCACTGAACAATCATCATAGTGTTTAAATAAGTCCCGTTTTCTCAGGGTGGCGGAGCCTGACTTTATGAAGGCATGTCATTTCTTAGAGAAGCACATGGATCAGATTTCAGAACCCGATGATGAAATGGTAAATCAAAATGGAAACGTTTTAAATCACAGTTTTCTAGGTCAGTATGGAATCAGATATTCTGACCTTTTTTTTTTTTCTTGTCTTGTGGATATTTAGCGTCAGGCTCTGACTGTGGTGTTCCAGCAGTGGTTTCATGTGTGCGCTGAGGAGAGCTCGTGTGCTGACACGGTCGCTCTGTACATCAACAAAGTGTCTACAGAAGCACCCAAGGTGCTGCAGTTCCTGGTCAACATGGTGGATGATAATGGAAACACAGCCCTGCATTACAGCGTGTCCCACTGTAACTTCAGCATCGCCAGACTCCTAATGCACACGGGTACTTCAATCTAATTAAAAGAAAAACAAAAACAAAAAAAAAACCCCACTGATTAAAATAACAGTCTTGGCTCTTAGGGAGGATTTCTCCCAGGAAAAGTTTTAGTCATGGGGATTTTTTTTGTGTAGTGCACGGACACAAGCATCCAA
>JAOTQW010000033.1:8872728-8882936 GCA_026260075.1 Sisor rabdophorus | reverse complement strand
GTGTGTGCGTGTGCGCGCGCTGAATTAGTGTGTTAAGATCCTGGATCTAAAGAGCAACACAAACACAATCTTGTGCGTGAATGCAGTGTGTGTTGCTGCTGCTGAAAGTGTGTGAACAAACGCCGACTCTTTTAACATCTCAAAGCTGTCTGACAAATGGAGCTTTAACAACACCTCAGCGGACACAACATTTTAGAATAAATTCATTTTATACAGTCAATTTTTTATATATACATACAAATTTTACAGGAAGTTTAATATTAAATATAAATTTTAGTTAGAACAGAAAGGTTTTGTGGCGAGTCCAGGTTGTGTTTATTAACAGTGTTCAAAATTGTTAGCGATTTAGAGAAACACGCTATCCCATAATTATATAGCGGCTGAAGAGGGCGTGGCCTTGAGTGCGCTTTAAAAATGGCGGACGAAGAGGAACAATTTCACAAGTTTTTAAAATGTATATATTTCCCACATCTGCAAAATTCATGTAGTTATTTTATAGTACATTTTAATAGTCCTTATAGGGTCAGAGGTCACAGTAAGGTTTCCGTATTAAATTCAGTCAGATTTTTTTTTCTCAAATAACCTTTATTCGTTGTAAATCTGAAAAAAAAAGCTTTCAGTCAAGAATAGAGAGATTTCTTCACTCTGCTCCCTTTCTGTGAAAAAAAGACTGAGAAAAAGAGAGCTATAATAACTAAACGGACTTTGTGGAAACGTTGATAAAAATAACCTGGTCTAAACTCTCGCCTGGATCTCGATGTCTCCGCGGAAATCATTTCGAAACTTCCCTCTGTCGAGCAAAGGAAAAATCCGTTGTGTTTCGGAGCGCACCCATATTCCGACGAACACGCCCCGCCCACCCCACCCGTCTATAAAACGCTTCCCGCGGCGATTGGCTGACGTTCATGTTGCAGAGAATCACGTCAGCCAATCGTGCCGCAAAAGGGCGGGCTCTTTAAGCGAATACGGGTAGGAAGCGAAGTCTAGTGACGTTTTCACGTCTCGCACTATTGCGAGAACCCCAGACAGACACAGAAAGAGAAGACGGTAAGACCATTTAAATCCTCCTCAACTCGTACCTCGAAAAACAGAAGAGGAATTCGACCGAACGCGTCGTGTTGTTATGTGAACGCGTCTTCTCGTGTTCTTTTATTAATGCCTATTCGGAATTCCCGAAACGGAACGCTTTTAATCCCTTTTCCACCTTTTTTTTCGCGAAGGCTCGCGCGCCGATAAAAATCAGCCCAGCGTTTGTTAGCCGACGAGCTAACTAGCTTAGCTTCGCTTTAGAATGTTTGCGAGCGAACGTAATTTTGCATTATTCATAAACTAAAACATGGAGTAATGTTTATCCTATTCTGAACATCTCTCTCTTCATGTGTGTGTGGTCGTGTGTGTGTGTATGCGAGAGAAACACGGTTCTGCTTTTACTGTGTAGGATTTTTTAGCCTGGGTTTAGCGCATTATGGCTGCGTTCCAAACGGCGCCCTGTCTCGCTCTACATACCGCGCAGACGCTGTTATTCAACAGGGCATGTAGTGTCCCTAAGTAGGGAGAACGGATCGGTTTGGGGTTTTCAGGGCTTTATATTGAGGCGACGCGTCCCTGTAGGATTTCCACGGAGACGGTGCTTATTAATCGTGCCAGAGTTTTATTTCCATAAAAATATATCTTTGAATTAAATTGTAAACTGAAAAATGTTGGATTAAACGGTCTCAACTGCTTGAAGAGCTGTAAAAGTATAATAATATTCTTCACAGTTCTGATCCTTACATACTTTCCTACAGATTTGTTTGTTTTTTTATTTAAACAGGAAGTACAGCACTGTGCTCATGCCAGCAGCAGAACCGCCGTCTAGAGGACTGCAGAGGTGAGAGACAGGTGTGGGCAAGACAAAGTGCATTGGGTGTGAGACAGAATGGCGAGCGTGACGGTGTCCGTTCGAGACATGAGCGCCGTGCATTGTGGGGTAAAGCGGAGGAGGCGCCCGGAGGAGGCGCCTATAAAGAAGCGTGTGATGGCGGATATGAAGCTGACGCACAGAGTGAAGCGTGAAGATTCGGAGTCTGAGAAAGCTTTGGACCTGAGTCCGGCTCTTAAACACACCCTGGCTCAGTTCACCCTTAGCAGCCGAAGTTCGCTCGGGGGACCGGCTGCTTTTTCGGCACGCACCGATTCAAACTCGCCGCACCTTGGGGCCCCGCCCTTTCCATCCCCATCTATCCTGGGGGCAGGGCCTCTGTTGATACCGAGCGATAGGTCGACAGAGTTGACGCAGGCGACACTGGAGGGCGAGTCGATCTCCAGCTTTGTGGTGGGCGGGGAGAAGCGCCTGTGTCTGCCGCAGGTTTTGAACTCGGTTCTGCGAGACTTCACGCTACAGCAGATTAACTCTGTGTGTGATGAGCTGTATGTTTACTGCGCTCGCTGTGATGCCGACCAACTGCATGTCCTTAAAGTGCTGGGCATCTTGCCATTCAACGCGCCGTCCTGCGGGCTCATCACTCTGACCGACGCACAGCGACTGTGTAACGCGCTGCTTCGTCCCGGCTCCGCCCACAGCCCCACCCGGTCCACAGCGAAATCTTCACTTGTTAATGGGCAGTTCGGCTTCCAGGTAAGTGATACTTTTATTAACATTGCAGAACCTGAAAAGTTGTTGTTTTTTTTTTTACAATGTAATGACTCCAACCTAACAGGTGGAGCACCAGTGTTGGGGGAAGTGCCGCGGCGTCTTTGTGCCACAGTTCTACGTTCGTCCGGATGCACCATGTGTGCAGTGCCTGGAATGCCAGCTACTTTTCACACCCCAGAACTTTGTAATGCATTCGCACTGCACGCCTGACAAGCGCACCTGCCACTGGGGCTTCGACTCCACCTGCTGGCCCCGTTACCTTCACCTGAGCCACCGCTATGAGGGAACCGCCGATGAGACCGAACTCAACGCCGTGCTCAATCAGATGAAGGAGAAGTTTCACCTGCAGTCTGAAACAACACTACAGCAAGTAAGAACAGAATGCCAGTGCACACTGCTTGTGTGTGTGTGTGTGTGTGACCAATTTACATTAATTGAAAATTGTAAAATGTGTTGTCATGGCAATGTCTCCCTGACTGTCTTAAGTATTTGGAGCAGTTTGTAGGGGAGAGGGAGAGCGAGAAGGAGACGTCTGGCATTTGCTCTGTAAAGTTGTTTTCGTAAACCACAGCTGACCCAGTTTCACAGCTGGTGGTCTATGCGTGTGTTTTCCCAGCAGGTGTGTGTGTGTGTGTGTGTGTTTGAGTGTGATTGGGGGAGGGGACCTTAGTAGACAAAGGCACAGTTCGCTTGCTTGGTCATGACGGGGTCACACACTAATAAACCGTCTGCAGCTGGACTGACAGTGTGTTGTGTGTTACAGCCATAAGGGTTAAGGAAATGTGTGTGAGTGTGAGAGAGAGGGGGAGAGAGAGAGAGACATGCTAATGCTGAATCAACCTGTTGTTTATTTGTCTGCGTCTGACTTTCTGTTTGTCCTTGTACAACTGTCTGTCTCTTGTTATCTGTGTGTGTGTGTGTGTAATAAACACTGATTAGTTGCCAGGTCATCTGACCCCTCCCCCTACACACTCACACTCACCCTGTCTGTTAGCAGAATGATCTGCGAAGGAACACACAGAAGTTACACACTGTAACATCATTGATTTGTCCATATACTAATGGAACACGCACACACAGTCCGAGTATGAGTCACTGTTGGGAAAAACTTGGCTGACTTCATCACACTGTTGTTGTGAGTCAACAACACACTCTGGTCTCACTGCCACTGTCTGCCTCACACATACACAGACACCAGTCTGTCCTTTAATCATTTCAGCTTGCTATGCGAGTGTGTGTGTGTGTGTGTGTGTGAGAGAGAGAGAGGCAGCGGCAACCCTCTGTGTGAGCGGGAGCGGCAATGGCTCTATTTTCTCTGTGGGCTTTTTACGGAACATTGTCTGCTGTCTCGTCTGACACCATAACCACATCCTGTGTGTGTGTGTGTGTGTGTGTGTGACACTGACTCTGTCTCGGTCTGATAAGACAGGAAGCTAACTGGTATTCAGCTGCTTTAGTCATGCAGACACGCGCGTGCGCGCAGACACACAGGCTCCATTCAAAAATCTGTTCTACATTTCAGTTCATATGAAATTCCTGAATGTTAACCAATTCTGCTGTTCTAGTAGTCTTAATGAAAAAGTACTTGAAGATATTCAAAGCACGAAGTGACCCAACGTCACTGTCTGCCAATTCCTCATATAACCAGTCATCTTTCCTATGGCGTCATTGTGAAGTGTACATTGAATATACACCTCAAAATCCCGCTCCTCACGTGTTACCACAGGGCGGTGCTGTGGCATAGTGGTTAGCACGGTTGCCTCCTGACAAAAAAGGTCCTGGGTTCAAATCCTGGTGAAGTGAGTACGTGTGGTTGTTTGTGTGTGGCCCTGGAATGGCCTGGCGACCTGTAGAGGGTGTTCCCCTCTAACTTTTACCTTATGTGCGCTGGGATAGGCTCCAGCAGACCTCCGTGACCCCGAGTTCGGGAATAAGCGGTTATAGAAGATGAATAAATACTTACCTTATGATCATGCGCATTCTGTTGACGGCACATTGTCCTTGTTTTGTTTCCTCAGACATTCAAGTTTTTAAACTTTCTTATAATTGGTTTGTTAACATTATATTAAGTTATTGTTTATGAATTCTTTTGGTGTGTTAAGGTTGTAGACGAAAACGTTGGTGTCAGAAAGTCTAGTCCTTCCAGCAAAGTGTGTGATGGAAAGAAAACGGTAAATACACACACAAAAACACAGTTCATGATAGAACAAATACTCTTACAATAATTTGTGGTGTGTATATGTAGGGATCTCTGCCATTCAATCGCCTTGACATCAAAGAGGAAGTGGGAGCGCCTCTGCTTTTTAATCCCAGGTACATAGTTTCATTATGCTACTAATATGGTGGCGGTTCTACCCTGAATGAACCCCAGTCGTTTACCTGTAATTAAACTTGTGTGTTACAGCTACTACCTGTACCCGTATGACAAACTAGTGGCCCCCAACGTTTCACTACAAAAGAATAGTGATGGAGTGAGCTCATTAGGAACCCTGCTGAAACAACACTACAGCAAGACAACACATGGTCAGTGGTCACGCGCACACACACACACACACACACACTCTCGTACTCGGACAATGCTATGGATGCTTTTTCTAATTGTTAAAGCTTCTGGCCAATCGCATTCATTACCCCCCTTTTTTGTCTTAGAAGCCCACGAAATGCCTCATTCTGCGGAGGAAGGGAAATTTCGCTGTGGTGATGAAACGTGTCCACCGTCTGCAACCGTCTCCATAGAAACAGTCGGAAAGGAAGAGGATGATAAGGAGCAGCTGGTGTTTCAGATGGTTCAGATGTACAACAGACAACAGGAGAAGCTAAATGCTACGCTACACACACAGAGAGAGCTGGAGACGGTCAGACATTACACAAAATCTTTCTGTCTCTGTCTATCTCAGATTCTGTTTTTGTTTGTCTCTTGCTTAGTCTCTCTCCATTTTGCTTGCCCTTTTTTTCTCCTTTCCTGTCTATCTCTCTCTCTCTTTATTTGAGTCATGTAGAAAAATAGAATGCATACGAACAATTGTGGAAAGCAAATAAAGTAATTGTTTTCAGGTATGATAACATGGTGTGTGTGTGTGTGTGTGTGTGTGTGTGTGTGTGTGTAGGAACTGCAGACCGTGTGTGACGGCGAGGTGGAAAAGTGGAAGCGCTTGTCTGTGGAGCACAGTGCACTGCAGAGCGAGTTGGATGCGGTGCATGCTGAGCATGCTCAGAAACTGGGGCGGGTTCAGCAGGAGCAAAAAGAGATAGAGCAAAGACTAGACCAACTCCAAGACACACAGACACGTTGTACCTGTCGCAGTCAAGAAGAGCTGTACACCTCCCAGGTACACACGCGCGCCTACACACACACAGCTTAACTCAATTGATAGTCTGTTTTAGTTTACAACTGTTTACAATATTCTCTCCCGTCTCTCTTTTTTTACTCCAGTTGTGTGATCTGAGAGTGAGACTGGAGAGGGCAGAGGCAGAGAGACAGGAGCTGCAGGATGAGTTGAGGAGAGAGAGGGATGCTAGGGTGAAACTGGAGCTGCTTATCAGTCAGCTTCAGCAGCAGATCTCCAACACAGCCAATCACAGCACCCGGAGCATCTACTCGACTAATCACAGCCCTCAGACCACTGACTCAGACACAGACGAGCCCAAATCCCTCACGCCAAGCAGTTACAGTCCTCAGAGCCAACACAGAAACTCACCTGCAACTACGCACAGCGGCACAGAGACATCTTAAACACACACGCTTTACTTTTCAAGACTCTGTTTATAATTTAACAATATTATTATTATTATTATTACATCATCACTTTTGAGACTGATGTGTGTGTGCGTGCTTTGTCCCCATGCCGGACATAAAATTCTCTACACCCCACTGCTTTATAGTAACGCTCCCCTGTCTACACTCACACACACACAGAGCATTGACCTGTGTGTAATAACATTTATCACTGAATTAATACTGTTTAATGTCCAAATAATCCCCTTATTTATTTATTTTGTTTAAAAGTGTGAACTCTTCACCCTTAAAGTTCACTATTACATATCCCTTATAATATGTTAATAGGAAATATAAATATTTGTATCTGAGCGTAGGGCCTTGTTAATATAATAATTCTAAAGTGACTATACCTTTACACCTTGTTGAAGATGTATTACACGTGGTCTTCCTCATGCACAGTAAAAGTGGATCCCACATCATCCCTCAGCTCCTTTGCGGAGAAGAATGGTGGAGCGGCTTGGCTTGTTGGTGGTGGTGGTGGTGTTAGCATCATGCTAATTCGAACCAGCTAGTGATAATAAAAATGGCCGACGCTTCTCTACACAGTTACATCTTAATATCACTAGTGGTGATATGGAGTTGTTAATAGTTGTATGTTAGTATTTATTATTTCTTACGTTCTGTATCATCTTGTAAAATCTCATCCTCCCGCTTATGTGTGTGTGTGTGTGTGAGGAAGTGAGAGAGCAAGAACACGTGTGTTTAACCTTTATTTATTTTTATTTTTTTTATATAGTCCTTTTTTGGGGCTTCGGTCCAATTTTTACTGTCGTGGTGTAAATATTATTTCGTACACAAGGTGGCGCTGTGGGTTCACCCGATTGCGCGCTTACCGTTCTCACATTTTCGTCTCTGTACAGAACGTACATACCAACCTGTCTGCTGCACACTGACCGGAAACGGGCTCAAACGTGATCTCACCCACTGTCTAAAGATGAGGGGAACATGCAGACCTGTGGGGTGAGACCGGTTGGGGGGTTATGACTTTGGGAGGAGGGCGTCATTCTTGCATGAGAAAATATAAATCTGCTGCAGTTCTACCTCATGTTAATAAACAAAAATATAAAAAATGTATCCCAAATAACTTTTTATACAAGATAAAGAATAAATATTTACGTGTGTGTGTGGTGTAAATGCAGCGCCTACAGAGTATAAACTCGTAATAAACAAAACTCCTTCAGAGTGTGTCGTTTTCTGCTTTTTTACCTGTATGCACACTATACACACACGATATCACACACACAAATCGTTAGATAATTGTGGTGGGGGGGGGGTGTTGTGTAAAATGTGTTCATATTCTACACACTCTTAATCTAAAACCAGTCCGACCCGTCCTAAGACCAACAGTGTGTGTGTGTGTGTATGTGTGTGTGCAGGAAGGGCAGGTTATAACAAGTTTCAAAGCATGTTTGTATGAATTTTGGGTAGCAAACACACACTTTCTTTAAGGGTAAACATTAGGTGTGGATGTGAACAGGTTGGTGGATTTTGTGTGCAAGGGCCACCACTAGCCATTTTGGGCAGCCAATCACACCAAACAGATTTATAAGGGGCCTCAAAAGTGCTTTGGCCCTCAGAATCCTAACACAATTGTATGTGTGTGTGTGTGTGTGTGCGTGCATGTGCGCGCACTGTTTTCTTTAAAGGCAAATCAGCTTGAAGGCTGTGGTTGTGTGTGTGTGTGTGTGAGTGTGTGTGTGTCACAGCAGCTTTTATACTGGAATTAGTTTGGGAAGATTTGTTTGTGTTGAAATGTTGTTTAATGGCGTGTGTTACAATAAATAAGTCAAGTTCAGTATTTGTGTCTTTTCACTATTTCTTGTGTGTGTGTGTGTGACAGCAGCTTGTTTACTAGGGGTTTTTGTGTAAAGAGTGTTAAAATGTGTGCTCTGTGTGTGTGTGTGTTTGGGGTGAGGCTGTAAGGCGTGTCTGTGTTGTAAAGTCCACACTAAGCCGGAAAAGCACATTGATTTCCCTGAGCTGCTCACAGAGACAGAGAGAGAGAGAGGTAGTGCGTATTATCGTTGGTCTATATGTTGTGTGACAGAAAGTGGTATTGTGTAAGCGTTTTTGACTCTGTGTGTGTGTGTGTGTGTGTGTGTGTGTGGGTGAATAAATGGAGGTTTCCATGGCAACCCTGTTGGTGTCTTTGTGGCTGAAGACTCTGTTGAATGGTGTTGTGTTGTTAGTGCAAAAGGGTCAACTGGGGCGGAGCTTCTGGGGTGTGTTCTGTGTATCGTTGACGTTGGTCGACGCTCTCCTGCACTTGAGCGTAACCTGTGTGTTCCTGGCACAGGACGTTCAGGTGTTCGGACTGCACCTCACCAAGTACCACGTGTGTGTGATGGTCCAGGTTGCATGTTCAGTACAGGGGAATCTGCACTGGCCCGTCTTCATCCTCTCTGCGATGGACACCCTGTGCAACTGGCGAGGTTCTCACCCTCATTCCACGCTAACACCTGCTCACGCCGCCGCCGCACTCCTGCTCTGGACTCTGTCCTTGTTGTATGTCCTCAACATCCCGGATCACCACCATCTCACCAGAGCCGAGGACGATTACGTCACCCTGCACCTGTGTCACGTGACAGGTGGCGGTCAATGTCGGCAGGTAGCCTGGGCATCCGTAGTGACGTTGGTGGGCGTGGCCTGCTACATCATTCGGGAAAGAAAACTCTCTGAACAGCTGAGGGACTATGTGGGTCACTTTCTGTCCACCTGGAGCACCTTCCTGCTAATGCTGCTTTTTATCCTGCCAACTGGGACCGAGGTTCCTCCGTACCTGGAGCTCAACAGCGTCTGGCTTTGTTTTATTCACTGTCTACACACTGCGGTGATGCTGAGGAAGTGCGACTGCATCTTCTGCACTCACACGCAGGGCGACGGCTGGAAAAGCCACATGCGTCACACACACCATACCAAATCAGGTTTCGGTGCAGAAACATCTTCAGCACAGATGCTGTACACTTGAAGAGAAGCCTGAAAGTCGCAGAAACCACAGACACAGGGGACAACAGGACAATGATATCCGCATCTGTCCATCTTTCTGTCTGTCTTTCTCGCTTTCTGTCTTTCTGCCTTTCATCTATGAATCAATAGACAGAGATGTTGTTTCATTTGGCTACTCTGAAACGTCATCTGCGTCGCCTGTGCTGTAGCTCCACCTTATTTATGTGCAACCTAACAGCCCAAGTGACGTTTAGCGCAAAGGGAGAAGTGTGTCCCGGTGGACCCCTGGATATGTGTGTTGGACTTCAGGGATGTTCCATAGAGTCCTTATGTTCTGCCTGCTACTTTCTTTCAGGCCACTTCCGCTTAGAACACAGGCAGCTCTAATGTTGTTGTTGTTGTTGTTAACATAGATTGGCTTTTTTTTTTTTTTAAAGAATTTTGCTGACAACTGGTCTGGGAACTCGCTGGTCGTGTGCCCACCACACCACACACACACACACACACACACACACGCATGTGTCTGTAGATACTTAGGGGTGTTAAGTAGCTAACACTAAATGAGTGTGTTAGTATGTTTGTGTGTGTTTGAGTGTCTTTGTGTGTGTAAGAGCGTTATCAGCAATCTTTTTTGAAAAAAAAACACTCATTTTCACAACATAGCACTTTTCATGTGTTGTTTACTGTATATGTGTGTGTGTGTGTGTGTTTGTTTCTACTTTCATCAGTTTTACTGTCATTCTTTTATGATATTTTAAATCTCTGTTTTCTAGATTTTATTGTATTAAATTATTTGTATTTTTGCTTTTATTTTGATATTTACTGTATGTAATTTCTTCCCTGGGCTGC
>JAOTQW010000033.1:8657747-8674232 GCA_026260075.1 Sisor rabdophorus | reverse complement strand
CAGGATTCGAACCCAGGACCTTCTTGTTGTGAGGCGACCGTGCTAACCACTGAGCCATCGTGCCGACAAGGGGAAATTTGATTTTAATAATTTAAGGAATCATTTTAACCAATTAAACAATAGTGCAGTGTTTAAGGTGTTATACTAGGTTCGATACACCCCCAGTTGCTTAGTTGTATAAAAGAGATAAATGCAAATATAAATATATGATGTTATGCAAACACAAACGAACTTTGAAGAAGTTTGCGGTCAGTGATGGTTAAGTATTATCTTCTGCTCTGTTTATTAAATGTCAACAAATTACTAATTAATTGTTTTATTATCACAATTGGCACACTGACATTCCCAGAACCTCTATGGCAAACAGCTATGTATTTACATGCAGGAACTTTGGATATAAATTTCATAGGCATGTATTAGTAGTTGTGATTGTTTCTTTAAAGCTTTGGCTTGTTTTGCAATCTCTGGAAAACTTTACAGCAGCACAGACATGCACACAATGCAAAAGGATTCAATTCACATAAACTGCTAATTGCATTTCAGCTTACACTCTACACTAAGGAGTGGTTAGACAAATTTGTTGCTTAATGATATTACTAGTACAGCATTACATACAGGTTACACACTGGTTCATATACACATGAACACACAATATATACAAATTGTTTTAAGAGCAAATTATTGTAAAACTGTATTTGTACAAATTTACGCACAATTTTAGTGTCAATATATTGTTTCTTGCTTGACACGATGAAGCTCATCATGTCAAGAATTAGCCCTTTGCCTAATTTTTAGCTCAGGATTGTGAAAACTGTTTTTCTGCATGTTATTGCACAAAAGTAACTAAGGGGGGGCAGGAAAACAGGATGGTCCAAAGTGGATTAAAGTTGGGGTGAGGGAGGGCAATATAGTGTATTACATGTAATTGTTTGACACTAAATTGCAGCGATGAGTCATTTGAGCATTCTTCCAAATGATAACCCTTGTAATTGGTGTTTAGATTGTTATTTTAATTATGCTATTTTTAAAAAAAACATAGAAACACAATTCTCACACAGACAATTCACAAAGTACAGCTAGTTCTAGATTTCATTTTCAATTCTTTCAGCAATGCACACTGTGTGCTGGAGATCCTGTAGATTAGTAGTAGCAGTATTAAATGTCATATTTCCATGGGGAAAAAGATCATCAGTCATTCTGACTATATTTAAACTGATGATTAGCTAAAGACTAAAAAAAAGTGCTATCCCAAAGTCAATTCCAAAAAAATATCTTATTTTTTTCATCTTATTTGTTTATAGGTATTTAGGTACATTAGTGTAATATTGTAAAATTGACTGTAATTTATTTTCTGATGGTTTTCTCCATCTGGATATGTGCTTTGTGGAATCAGCTCTAGATCCTGCAAACGTAAATAAAAATATAAATAAATATCTGAATTAATATATAATTTTCTATGACACCTGACCATTACATCCACATCTTTCAGGTCCTTACAATAACCTTTACACTTCTGGAAATGCTTTCAACCAGATTTTCAGCATGGCTGTAAAGATTTTCTTATTTAGCCACAATAGTAATAGTCAGATCATACCAGATTAGGTGGTATGTGGTGCAGTTATTGTTCCGGTTTATCCTAAAGTTTTCGATACAGTCAGGTCTCTGTGCAGAACATTCAAGTTCTTCTTCCACACTAATTATAACACATGTCTTTGTGCTTAGGGGCATCATTATGCTTAAGCAATGTTCTAGTAAAAGAGTAATGTAATGTACAAGAGACAACTTTCAACTTAGTGGCAACAGTTTGGGAAACACACATTTATGTGGATGTGCAGGTGAGAGCTCACAACATTTAAGCCATATAGTGTATATCTATATCTATTATGCCAAAGCAAAGACAATAAAGCTAAAATGCTCAGAAGAATTCAGTAGGCTTTTACATCATCACATTATATTCAGGGTGTCATATATACAGCTCTTCACAATGCACAATTTTTTTTCTGAGTGACACAATCAAACCAACTGTGGACTGCATTATGATCAGAGTGCAGAAGAGACTTGTGTCAGTCCTGTTGTGTTAGAGTCCTCCACTCCAGGTTGTGTGATGAAAGACAATTCCACGGCTAGTCATGCTGGTTTTGCTGTCCTTGGCGCACTGTTTGCAGCCTTGGGAGAAGGCTTGGAGGCAATCCTTCCTAGTCTGCTCCCTCCAACACCTCTATCTCTCTTTCGCCTTGCTGCTAAACAGAAGTCCTTAAAGCACCTCTTAAAATTCTCATCTAGAAAAGCATAGAGAACAGGATTGAGACTGCTGTTGGTGTAACCCAGCGCAACACACAGAAAATAGGCAGCCATTAGTGGGGTAGTCTCAGGAATGGCTACTACTGCTTTCAGAAGAATGAAGATATGAATGGGTGTCCAGCAAATAATAAAAGCTGCCACAACCACTAGGACCAAACGAGTGATGCGGCGAAGGTTGCGGTCTTTCTCTCGAGAACCAGAAAGCAGGCGTACACTACGCAGTCGTAGGAGCATGAGAGAGTAGCAGATGCTAATGATGAGGACAGGAGCAACAAAAGCAAATACAAACACACAGATCTTCATTAGAGTGTCCCAGTATTCATAAGGGTCAGGAAACTGCAGGGCACACTCTGTGGTGCCTGCAAAAAAAGAATAATAATTTAGAAATAAAAGGAGGATAATTGGTATAGACAAAATTTAGATATCAAGACTAATCATTTGAGCTATAACAAATCAGACATACTTAACACCAAACATTTGGACTAAACACATCAGATTAATATACTGGGTGTAAGAGGGGTATGACTATCCCAATCTATCTACTTTTTAATCACAGACTTTTAGCTAGACTTGCTCTGTATTCACAAATGTTATTTGATCTTATTATATATTTTACTGAACCAAAGAAAATCACAAGATCTATACTTGAAAAATCTATACTAAAAATCTTAACCATGGACTATTATAATTGTAGCACAACTTACCATTATTAGTTTGTGTTCCCCCCAGCACCAAGGCTGGTATTCCTACTGCTGAGGACAATACCCATATACCGACATTAATTGTCTTAGCCATAAGTGGGGTACGAAAGTCTAGTGCCTTGACAGGATGGCACACAGCCACATAACGGTCTACACTCATCATGGTTAGTGTGAAAATGCTGGTGAACATGTTGTAGTAGTCAATAGAGATGAAGACTTTGCAAACAATTTCACCAAATGGCCAAGAGTTTAACAAGTAGTCTGTACTTTGAAATGGCATTGTAGTGGTAACCAAGGCATCAGCCAGAGCCAGGTTGAAGATGTATATGTTGGTTGCTGTCTTCATTTTAGTGTATCTGAGGAGAAGCCAAAAAAGGAGTGTGTCAGGAAAATGGCAGGTTCCATTCCAGAAATTACCCTCATCTTCTACGCTTTCATTTCTCGATTGTTTTTTTAGGATAATTTTTTATATGTCTTTTCTTTAAGCGGATTAAATATATCAATTAGGAGATAGAAGGATGGTTTAAGCGTAAGAAATCTCAGTAAAAAACAAAACTCCTGATTAGTTCTTCAAGTAAAAGTGTCAGAGACAAATGCATCTATTTTTTTGGGGTGATTTTTTTCTCATTAATTGACTTTATCTGATTACTGACAAAGATGCAAATAACAGTGAAAGGGCTTTTAGGTTCTTTAGCATGCACCACAGATGAAGTAGAGTGGGTGCACTGGATTATTTATTGATAGTCCAAACAGACTCATTTATTTTATAAATTACTTTTAATATGAGTTTATAAGATAACATCGCCATAGATTCTAAAGCAAGATTTAAGTAAAAGAAGTGACAAATCATCTATCCATGTGCAATTTTCAAATAAATTTCAATCCAAATGAGCAGCAAGCTAAAATAAAACAAGTCATTAACAGTTTAATTGTAATTCCATTATTATTCTGTTAAACCTGCATTTGTAAATAACTCTCATTAATAACGGAACTGATAATTGTAATCATGACGATATTGTTTGATAATTGATTTACTAATTGAAATTTCCTTTCACAGACCAAAAACATGTACATTAGGTTTATTGGTGACTCTAAATTGCCTATAGGATTAAATGTGAGTGTGTCTACATGGTTGTTTGTCTATGTGTGGTCCTGCAATAGACTGGCGACCTGTTCAGGGTGTACCTCTGTCCAGAGTGTACCCCCTATGTGTGCTAGCATAGGCTGCAACAGACCCCTGTGACCCCGAATTAGGAAATAAGCGGATATAGAAAATGAATGAAATGATGCAGCATAGTGGCCTAATGGTTAGCAGTGTTGCCTTGATTTCTGAGCAGGTGCACTTCTGCGTGAAGTTTATATGTTCTCTCTGTGTTTGTGCGGCTTTACTCTGGTACTTTGGTTTTCTTTCACAGACTAAAGGTGAACGCCTCCTGTCTTTTGACCCTCTGAGAGCTAGGATAAGCTGCAGCAGACCCCTGCAACCCCAAATTAGTAATAGACGGTATAGAAGATAAATGAATAAATGAAATTAAGCATGTTACATTCATGATATGCAATATGATTTGTATTCAAAAACAATAATGTGTTTACATTTACATTTGGCAGTTGGCAGACTCCCTTATCTGGAACGATTTACTGCTATGGAACGATAATAGCTGCTATGGAATCCAGATATTTTGCAGTCAGTCTAAAGCTCTTTAAGTGTAATTTGAATTCAACCTGAATTTTAATTTTAAAGTAGTCTTCTATATAAAAATTTGTTATAATTTTCTAACTTAAAAATAAGCTGTACCATTTGTTTATTGTTATGCATCAAAAAGAGCAGAGAATTAAGTGCTTTTTAATAAATAAACAACTAAATAAGGCGGCGCGGTGTCATAGTGGTTAGCACGGTTGCCTCACAGCAAGAATGTCCCGGGTTTGCTTCCTGAGTAATTACATGTTCTCTGTGGGTTTACACGGAGTACTCCGGTTTCCTCCCACAGTTCAAAAATATGTACATTAGGTTAATTGGTGACTCTTAATTGCCCATAGGTTTGAGTGGGAGTGTGTGCGGTTTGTTTGTCTGTGTGTGGCCCTGCAATGAACTATGTGTGCTGGGATAGGCTCCAGCAGACCCTGTGACCCGAGTTAGTGAATAAGCGGGTATAGTTTTAGATATATATAGTTATATATAGGTATAATAATTACAATAATAACATATAATAACACTGTTATTTAATTACTGTATACGCCACCTGAGTATGTTTTATTGTTTGTTATGCTCAAATGGCACTGGCAAAGTTTCAAGGCTTTATGAATTGTTATAAATAAAACAAAGTGTGATAGCTTTAATCATAAATAGCTGTGTGAATAGCTGTACCGATATTCAGTAGCTGGCATAAAAAAAAATTCTGCAGATTTGTTTTAACTTTGTCCTTCATTTGTTTTTGAGTAGCAGTAAAAAACGCTGCAAATTACCACTGTTATTTCAGATGGAACCACTTCAGCTTGAAACTATATAAAACATTTCTATGAATGACTGAATAATTCTTTAAACTCATTTGGCAGATTTGAACCAGCAGAGACTGTCCAATTAAGGACAGATGGCTGAACTAGAACTCAAGAATAAAGGTAGCATACAATCCCAAGTCTACTCTGTAAGCTCTTTATCAATAACCCAACTGTGGCTTACTGTAAAGCTGGGGAATATAAATTAAACCAGTCTAGTCATTAGCATGCAATTCCACAAGCAGGTGTAAGATTAAGCATCCTCTGAAACTGTCAGTTAAACCTCAGATTAGATTTTATGTTAAGGACGAATAGGCAAAAAATAAAGCCATCTATCCCTAAGAGGCAAATTAGAACATAGCTTGAAGATAGATTGTGGCTTTCATAGTAATAGGTGAAGTTAGATTTAAAATGGATCACCAGTGAGTAATATTAGGTTGACTCCGGGGAAATTGGGAAAATGATTTTGCTCTGTCCCTCTCTCTCTAGGTCTGCAGGTTGATGTATCTCAACTGTAACTCATAAATTGAACTGTAGCCTTATAGTTGTACAGCTGCACTATTAAAAAAAATCCTATATCAGCATTATTTGAATCACAAAAGAGAACAACAGCTGTTTTAAATCACACCATCACACAGACATGCATTCACACACACACACACACACAAACACACACACACACACACACACATGCTACTATTCTTTTGTGGGCTTTAAGTGATAGACATAGGAATGGATTTTAATATGTCTTGGTATAATTTAAACATAAAAAATATGCTATTAAAAAATTTGCTTTGCTTACCTTGTGGGGTCACATTATTAGCCAGAATAATGTTCTCTTTCTCCCTCTCTCTCTCTCTCTCTCTCTCTCTCTCTCGCTCTTTCTTTCTTTCACTCTCTCACTGTCTCTCTCTCTCTCGTTCTTTCTCTTTCTCTCTCTCTTTCACACAAACATGGCAATAGCAACTAAATTGCTTTTGTGTCTATCCATTAAAAGTAATTAAAATTAGGTCATCAATTTTAGCCCATGGCACAAACTCAGCTCCATTAATACAACAAATCAATCTATAGGCATATGTAATATAGTGTGAATTAATTCATGCTTACAGATGTGTGCAAATGTAGTAATAAATATTACATTCGATTTTACAGGGAAACGTAAGACAATTTAGGCACCCACAATGGGGGCCCAAGACACCTGTTTTATTAAAAGTAATGTAATAGGCATTGTTACATCAAATCCCAAATTGATGTCAGTCACCCTGGTCTTATAGCCTGTTTACAAATCCATGATCAGGTTTTAAAAGTCTTTTGATTTAAGAATGGTTTAAGAATGTAAGCAGAATAATAACTACTAAAAAGACAATGATTACTAATAATACATATCAGGGACCACACTGCACCTTAATTGTAAATTTGTCAAACTGTATATTTTGGTATGACAAAGATGAGGCAAATATGTACAGAGGACACAACCAGTTTTGCCATCACAAAGATGTCACAGTATGTCACAGAAGTGAGTACACTCCTTGAATTTTTTTTGTAAATATTTATTATATCTTTTTATGTGAAAATACTAAAGAAATAAAACTCCAATGTAAAGTAGTGAATGTACAGCTTGTGTAACAGTATAAATTTTTTAAAAATGATTAACACAGCCATTAATTTCTAAAGAGGAAATATCATATCCAAATTGGGTTCAAGTAGCCATTTTTCTCTCTGTTGTCATGAAAATTGTTAGTATTACAAGGTCTACCTTGCTAAAGCAGCTGAGGGTAAAGGTGGCAGATTGGCCAAAACTGTCTCCAGACCTTAGCATCTGTGCAGTATCCTTAAACGGAACGTGAAGTAGAGCAAGGTCTCTAACATCCACCAGCTCTGTGATGTGATCATGGAGGAGTGGTAGAGGATTCCAGTGGCAACCTGTAGCCGCTGATAAACTCCATGTCCAAGAGAGTTACGACAGTGTTGGAAAATAATGATGGCCATACAAAATATTGACATTTTGAACTCACTTTGGACCTTTCCCTTTTAGGGGTGAAATTAATTTTGTTGCCAGGGGTTTAGACATTAAATAGCTGCGTGTTACACAAGCTGTACATTCACTACTTTATATTGTAGCCCCATTAAAACCCCACATATTTGTGTGTGTATATGTGTGTGTGTGTGTGTGTGTGTGTGTGTGTGGACACCGTGGACACCTTGTCAACACACCTGCAATGTTTTTGGACTGTGAGAGGAAACCAGAGAACCCACGCAAGCGCGGGGAGACCTCTGTGCCAATACTTATAGTGTGTGTGTGTTTTACGTGGTAAAAATATCATATCGTGTCACATTTGACTGTAACAGCTGTATTTCCTACCTGATAATGACATACATAACAAGGCAGTTTCCTGCCAGTCCGACCACAAACACTACGAAGTAAACGGCAGTTATAACCGGCAGGAGAGGCGACATACGCTCAGACGGCAAATTGCGCAAATCTGCCTCCATGCTCAAAGTCTCATTCAGCTCACACTCAAACACGCACCTATCCTCTTTTAACATGTGCACCAGATCTAAATCCATGATTCTATTCTGTAAGAGAAAAAAAATGTTAATTAGGCGCAAAATGACACGTTACCGCGCATTGCCAAATGCGCGATCATTTATGACAGATACTATAAATCGTTGCATTTAAATGAATTAGGCTAAAAGGGTTTAACCTATTGCTATACTTAATTACATTTTCTCTTAAACATAGACTCGCAAATACTATATTTCATTCCAGTCTCTAATAACAACCCACAATTTAGAATTAGTAACAAAAAATAAAAAAATTTATATTTAAAGCAGGCTTACAGTTCAGTAGTTTTGGGTCACTTGGGTTCCAGAGTAAAAAGCTGCGCAGCGTTAATAGTGCAAAACAGCCCGCGATAGATAAACTTTATCACTGTAGGCACACGCGAAGTGTAGATGGTTCAGTATGCACTGATTCGTCCATACCCCTCCTCTATTTCTCGCTCCTCGTCTGCTAGCCCCCCCCCAAAAAAAAAAACATGACATCACAGATCACAAGAGTTATTGCAGATATCCACAGTGTCTTTAATCAGACAAAAATACAGGCATGACCCCCTTTGCTCTTAGACAGTATATATTTATTAGTCTTTTAGGCAATTAGTCTTATTTTTAGTTTATAACCTGTATAACAGTTTTCATTTCTTCATTCCTTTTTTATCTTTTATACCCACTTATTCCCTAGCTCGGGGTCATGGGGGTCTGCTGAAGCCTATCCCAGTGCACATAGGGTAAAAAGCAGGGGTTGTGAGTGTATCGCAGGGCCAACACAAACAAACTCACAATTACTTCTATGGGCAATTTAGAGTCACCAGTCAACTTAATGTACATGTTTTTGGACTGTGGGAAGAAACCAGAGAGTCCGGAGTAAACCCACGCAAGTGTAGGAAGAACATGCAAACTCCACACAGAAAGAAGCCCGGGAATCAAACTGGAACCTTCTTGTTGTGAGGTGACCGTGCTGACCACTACGCCACCATGCCGCCCTGTATAAAAGTATATGTAAGGAAAAATATTTTGTAAATAATATTACTTTGATTTGACTATAAATAAAATAAAAATGTATAACCATACCAGTCTTGTTAAATAATGGCCCTTATTAAATATCTTCAAGAATTTACACTTACCATTACTGTAAATCTAGTATCCATTATGTCAATTATGTGACCAGACCAGAAACGTTTGTTAATGACAACATCAAACATCAAAATAAAGCAGAAAGTTTAGGGATGAGTTATAACTCTAGTTATAGAGTTATAGTTATAGAGATATCAACAAGCACACAAATTAGCACACAGAATATTTGCATCGCAATCAACTTGCAGGCTAGCATTTGAAAAAACTTTTCAGTCTCATGCGAAAACTCTGATCTTACATGCCATCTTGCATTATTTTGTTATCACTTTTGCATATTAAGCCCCAACAACACTAGAAAGTTTGAGTACGTCTGTGTGGCAGTTAGAGTTCCATAAGTTCCAAGAGTTCGGTCCACCTACTTCCAGTGCGTGGCAACAGTTTTAGAAGGACACAGTTATGGGTGTGTTGGTAGGGTATCAACAAACCTTTTGATGCCAGCTTTCACCAAAATCTGGATGAGAATTTGCATGTGTCGCAAAAACATAAATTATTTATTGTGCATTATACTTAGAGAAATGTTATTACATTGATTGGCAGGTAGCTAGTGTTTGTCATTAAAACCCAGGCATCCTTGATTATTTTAATGAGTAATACTCAGGGGAGTGCTTTAGATGATATTGAATGTGCAGTTTTGTTACGTGGTATTAATACATAATGCTATTTTTCCAAGATAAAACTGGGTTAGTGCTATTTTGTGCATGATTTTCAGGACAGAATGTGCAAAGTTTTGTTCTGTACATTCATCCATTCATTAATTCATCATTTATACGCACTTAGGAAATAAGCAGGTATAGAAGATAAATGAATGGATAAATGAACAGATAAACATAAACATAAAACTATATCAACTTAATGATAATTTAAATAATAAACTTAATATAAACGAAACATGAACAAAACATAAAAATAACAAACATAAAGCAATATGAAATAATAACAAAACATAAAACATGATAACATAAAACATGAAACATAAACATGACATTAACAGGAAACACGAAACTTATGATCATCATGACGATAGTCAGAAATAAATGCAAAAAGAGAAACATATTAAGTTGATAATAAACCAAGAGGCCAAAACATAGTTATGTTCATCACAGTCACTGTATCGTAGCTAAATGTACAAAAGCCCGCCAAATTGTATTAGAAATCCTTTCCAGAGGTGCTTATTATAACAGCATCACAGAAAAGCATTTACTTTAGATGGTCAGGGAGTGTGTTGGATGGTTGAGAGTACAATCGTGTCGTCAACGTTCATGCTCGCATCATACACTCTCTATCACACACTCATATATTAAATGCTTATTTGTCACACTTACAATTTACAAAAATTACAGAAAGCAGGGGTGATGTCAGTAAGATTTGTGGGAAATCAGCTATGTTCCATGTCTGATGAGCAGATAAATCTTTAATGCCTACATACTTTCTACATGCCTTCAAACCCCCCCTCTTTTTATTCTCTCAGTTTTCTACTTAGGTCTGCTTGACTAGCCTAGAAGTGTTTTTTGTGCTGCACAGCCTTCATGCTGCTAGACCAACCACCATTTTTATGTAAGCACAAGACAGCTTTACATTTCTTCCCCTCTTTGCTAGATTTATTATTTTCTTTCTACAGGCAATTACTATATGTGCCACCAGGAAAGTGCAGTGGCTATGAAAATGCATTGTATATAAAATTAAAATCATTTCCAGATTTAAATGCTATTCTGTTGAAATTCATTTATAGGCATACTATATACCAAATGTTATTTTGTTGTAAATGTTTAATGTAGGTTAGGCTTCAGGCTCCTAGGGTGAGCTGACATATTGCATGGGATATGCTGAAATAGACTGTTTAAGTGTTTATGTGCTTGCACAGATAAATAATTAAAACAGTAGGAGAAGGTTAATTTTTTTACAAGCACCTTATAATACTTTACTGAGATAATAATGTTTCAATACAGTGTGCATAAATCATATGTAAAGGATATGGCTTACCAATGTCGTAAACGTATAGAGGAATGGTATGCATTTAGTTAACTGTAAATTTGACTTTTGTCATTTTCAGGTATTATCACATATTTAGTCTAAACTAATTGCCCGGGCGGCGCAGTGGCATAGTGGTTAGCACGGTCGCCTCACAACAAGAAGGTCCTGGGTTCAATTGGTGTTGGTGGGGCTTTAGTATTGTATGTATAGTGTACAATGATAAGCCATAACATTAAAAAACTAAAAGGTTTTAGAAGCAAATATATGGATTTGAGTGTTCTAGACAAAGACCAAATTGAGATGGCGGGTTGACTGGGTAAGAACATCTCAAACGGTGTACAACTTAAACCTTCAGTTGCAACTTCAATGTAAAAATCATACGATTTTAACTCTTAGCAAAGAATAAAATGTCTTAGTCTGGTGTACAGATTTAAAAGCCTGTTGTATAAATTCGTGCCACTGTGTTGATGCTCCATTCTTACAGTCACCCTGCAGATTTTTCCTTTTAACAGCTCTACAAGCACAAGCTCCACTGTCATGCAGAATTAACACAATAAGAATTCATTACAGCTTTTTCTTGTACCACTGAACAAAGCATGGTGTTTTTTTTATATACCCGAAATGTTCTTAGATTTCTTAGAAATACAACAGGGCTTACATTTCCTGGAAATAAACTGTGTTTCTTAATTTGGTCGTGAGGACTGTGAGCATGAATGTTAACATGTAGGATGTTAGCACATAAATATGATCCCTTCCAGTATTATTTCTGTACACTATATTAGTGTGTACTGACATCACAAGGCCCTGGCAACATTCTGGCAGCCAGAAGATGCAATTTTTTATCTGTTCAGGCAAAAAGCACAACAGCAGATGGAGATCCGGCATTTAGCATCACCCACAAACCTGAAAAACACACCACTACAACAGAGTTACACTGACTCACTGTTTCTCTCTTAGTGTGAGTGTTTATGTGGTCATATAGGGGTTGGTGGGTAAAGAAAATGCAGTTTTCATCTACATGAACATTAATTGATTATTCAAATATTTTGAAGCATTATCTGTATTGTATCACTTTATCACAAGGGAATTTATAATAGATAGATTCTAAAATTATATTATATAAAACTGTTGGAAGCGCAGTGTTGGCTTCCACTGAGTTGGAAAAACTGTGTTGGCTTACATGTCTCTGTGATTTTTCTTCATGGCAAATAAGAGGCTCAGACAAACTTCTCGAAATTACTTAGTATTTTATACATACATTGACTGCTATTTGGCAGATGTCCAAAGTGACGTACATTTATCTCTTTTATATAACTCAGCATTTGGGGTTTAAGGGCTTTGCTCAGGGGTCCAGCTTTGGCAAAAATGCTGGTGCCAGAAATTGAAACCTGGTCCACCAAGTAGCAGTTAAACACATTAATCTCTGCACTACCACTTACTCAGACTTAAGCAAATTTCAGACAGCAACATGCCACAATCTAGTGAACAGTTCTACCAGGAGTGTGAGGATAAAACTGAGACAAAATCTAGAATACATTTTACATTAACAGCATTTGGCAGATGCCTATATCCAGAGTGATTGAGCATTTGAGGGTTAAGGGCCTTGGTCAGGAGGCTTTCTGGTATCAGTCCAAAACCTTAACCACTTGGCCACCCCTTTCCACGGAACAGGATGGAATGAATCTGTTAAATCTGTCGAATGAATCTGTTGATCATGCAGTGTATTACCTTACTTGTTTACTGATTTAATGGAATGTTTAGTATAACAGCATTTCTAGTGTTAGTAAAACTGTCTTTTGACAGAGAAAAAAATCAATTAGTTACTCTTGTGAAAATGGAAGCAAGTATTTCTTCTTTGAATTATCATTATGATGGCTGCTTTCTGTTGCTGAGGATGGTTCCACACAGACAGAATTCCAACAAAAGTCATGTATGAGAGCAGAAGATGACAAGATTACTGCAATGTGAGTAAGTAAGGTGCATGATATATTTCTCAGCTTTTTTTGTTGTATGTGGTTTGGGATTCAATTTGTTTCATGGGTAAGCTGTATAGTAAGTCATTATTTTGCAAAACTTGACACCCCCACCCCAACAACCTGCGCACACATAGAAATATAAAAAGCAGATTTTCACAATAGAGCCAGTTTAAAATGAACCCCAACACTTTTTGTGTATTAATGTGAGTTAATGAGTCTCCTTTGCAGTGCTAAGCCAGCAAACCTGTTTGCCATGCTTTGTCCTTCATGTAAAATCTCTGCAGACCAGAAAAAAACTAACATATTTAAATATCTCTCAGTCTACTAAGATAAGGAATAATATATGTTATTTTGCCATATATATATGTTATTTGGAGGAGTGTTGGAATGTTGATGTTGGAACTCAACTAAAGTAAACAAACAGAAGCCTCATATAAGTCCCTAATTTATTAAGCCATGCAGGATGAAGTGCACTTCCATCTTGACTAAATCATCCATAGACCTGTTTGTTCGGTAAGCAAACTGCAGGGAGTCCAATAAGGGTTCTATGATGACATTCAAATAAGAAATTTTTTTAATGAATTTCTGATGATAGACGTTAGAGCCATTTTTATTTTAGGAGAAACAGAAATTTTACATTCTTTTGTGCTACATTAATGCTGCTCATTATACACTGGAAATGTGATATTATAAAGGATGGATTAAATCTGCTCTGAATCAGTGGCTGAAACAGTGAAATATTGTCTTTCAAGGCAGTACATCTTAAGGTTGCACTAATATAATGAAAAATACTAGGCAAAGTTTTATACACATACATTTGGTGAATTAAAGATTTGTGTTTCTGATAAAGAGAAAAACTTATTCCAAAGTCATTTGATTTGTTTTTATAATAAAATTATGCTAAAAGCTTGTCGACACCCAATCACACCAACAGCTGTCTTCGTCAAACTGTTATTAAAGTTGTCTCGGATGCGCCAGTCTCGGGAATAAGCAAACCGAAATTCATTAAACTCTTAGTGTCCTGATGCTACTGATTATCTGGATCAGGTGTTTTTCAGTCTCTGCATCTAAAACTGAAAAAAAAATGTTTAACATTTTTTTGAAATTTTTTTTTTTAATTCTGGGTCCAGTTTTAGTTTCTGGATCTATGAGACTTAAACACTGTTGTAACATTGTTCCTGTGCACAAAGCCTTTAAGCTTCATAAAGACATGATGTGTTACTACCTAATATGATAATTGGTATGGAAAGACTTGCGTGTCCTGCCCTGATATCAAACTTACCAAACAGCTACAGGACACTGAAATTTCGATTGCATCCCACACCATGCTGCTAAACATTCACTGACCTGATCTTACTAATAATATTGTTAAAAATCCTCAGACACACAACAGTTTTTACACAAATTATTTTAAGACGTTTGGAGATTATTATAGAAGTAATAGTGAAACAAAATCTGAACATATGAATGCGATGATCAGGTGTGTTTGGTTGTCTGTTGTGCCAGGTAATTTTTTCTCTCAATTTCACATACATATATCTCTGCACAGCCATGTGTCAAGGCAGTAATTAACACACACACACATCTACCTACATTTTTCTGGTTCACTTACTGTGTGTATGTGTGAGTGCAAACAAAAGCAGCACGAAAGGACTGACAGGATGTCTGGATGAAGTGTGTGATTTCGTTGTCCTGAAATGAAAGAAAAGAAGCTATCTCTTGATTTCTGTAAACAGTATTCTCTTTTCTATAAATCACAATTGATTTCTGATGGCAGTTCATCTAGTATTTCTGGAGAAACATTAGGACTAACTCAAGGAAAGCTAGATTTTATACCGCCATTGTCTGAGAAAAGCAAAAGAATTATCATGGACAAAATTGCAGTTTGTTGTGCTTGTTAATTATACACACATTGTATAAAGCAAAAGATTTAATTTGTGCACACTGGAGCCAGGATACACCTTTTTCTGAAAGAGAGATGGTTATGTGCGTGGTGGATGCGAAGTACACATTCACATGAGCAGAGATTTAGAGGAAAGACAAACAGCAGAACACATTTTACAAACACTTTTTAAAGTTTTCTGTTATATAAACATTCTGTTCCTGCGATGGCAACTGGCGACCTGTCCAGGGTGTACCTCCTGCCTTTTGCCCTATGTGCGCTGGTATAGGCTCCAGCATACCCCTGTGACCCCGAATTCGGGAATAAGCAGATAGAGAAAATGAATTAAAGAATTAATATTCTGTTCCAAATTCATTCTTTGAATATTTTTTTTCTGACCCAAATATGTAAATTCTTAGTCAGGGACAACTCTAAAAATTAAGTATAGTTGTATTAAGCTGAAAAGGAAACATAGAAAGTAAGAAACATAAAGCCAAAACAACTTTCAAAAGAATGGAGTTACAATAAAGTCTTAAACTCAGCAGGGGAGATGTTAAATCATTTTTTCTGATCTGTAAAATAAATCCTTTTTTTCGGCCTAATAGTGTCTTTACAGTGTAATGTTTTTTTCTTTTGAAAATTAGATTTTTCTCTAGCTCTTAATGTTTCTTAATGTTTGATGCTCCCTCTGTATGCTGAAGCTTTGGTCTTGCTGACTGTTCATGTGACTACGAATGTAACATCGGCAAACTTCATTATTTGAGCTGTGCATTACTATACAGTCATAAATTACCAGAGTGAACAGCAGTCAGCTAAGCACACAGGCCTGTGAGGCACCAGTTCTTACTGTGGTGGTGCTGGAGATGCTACTTCCAATCCATACTTCTAATCCTGAGGTCCTCCAGACAGAAAGTCCAGAATCCGTTTGCAAAGGAAATGGTTCAGACCTACCAGGCTAAGCTTCTAAACCAGGTGCTAAAAGTCTATGAACAGCATTCATACCTATGTCTCCTTATTGTCTAGTTGTGTGAGGATCAAAAAAAAGTGTTGTGGCAATGGCATCATCTGTGGAGCATTTCAAAGCTCTTTATCACAATGGGTGTGAGGGCAAAAGGGATGGCAATCATTAAGGCAGGACTGTCTTCGGCACAGGGACGATGTTAGCGGTTTTGAGATATGTGGAAACAAAAGCGGTGCACAATGTCAGTGAAGACATCTGTTAGTTGTCCTCCAAAGTCCTTAATCACTCTGTTGGGGATGTTGTTTACACAAGTATCATCAGTTGCCCTAATATTACTTCCAATTTTAATGTCGTACAACACCTCTGATTTATGTTTCAAGATTAATCACAGATTCACTTACACATCACAGCAGTAATTTACATCCAGTAATTGACATACACTCAGATTCCTGACTAGTTCATGCTTTCATTACTTCCAGACTGGACTATTGTAATGCTCTGCTGTCT
>JAOTQW010000033.1:8586547-8599919 GCA_026260075.1 Sisor rabdophorus | reverse complement strand
GCATTAGGTTAATTGGTGACTCTAAATTGCCCATAGGAGTGAATGTGTGTGTGTGCGTGTCTGTGGTTGTGTGTGTGGCCCTATGTTTGCTGAGATTGGCTCCCGCGGACCCCGTGACCCTGGATTCGGGAATAAGCAGGTAAAAGAAGATGAATGAATAAATGATTTCTGTGTAAGCACAAGGGATTTTCCCACCAGGGGGCGCCCGTGCGCTGCTTAAGCGAGACGGCCTCTAACTGGGAGAAGATGCAAGAAAATGCCTGACGTATGTGAGAACTGTTGTATTGTTGTATAGATTTAATTTAAGGATAATTAAAAAATGTCTATGTTTATAAAGTTTTGTTATTAGAGTTTAAATCGCTGTTAGTGATGGCTTAAATGCTTAAGAAGCTGATTTGTTAATCAGGGGACCAGAATAATACAGAAATACCTGTATTCATGCCCCACCATTGTGGAGAAAGACCAGGAAGACCTGGGCCCAAGCCCCACCACTGCTAAGATTGACCTAGGCTCAAGCTCCACCTCCAAGCATGCCACTGTTGAGACCTTCTGAAAGCCTTAAGCCCCTTCACACCAGGGGCACCTCATTATAGCCGTTCCTACCCCGACCTGCCATATTGGGATCTGCAAAGAATCACTATATTTCCGTGTATAATCATATATGTGAAATTGGAATTTAATTAATTACAGTAAAAGTGTATGTATATACATTTTTTTTGTTTATTACAACCAGCCACTACCAGGTTGATCGAGTTGAATTAACTCTTGACATACAGGTTAATTTATAGGTTTAACTCTTAATCAATTTACACAATTGTAGTAATACCCTAAGTCAAGCAAAAACTATGGGAAATGATTTGGATAAACGAGTAGGGGAGGTTAATAAATTTATGGATAGCAGGCTAAGGTGAGTCTATTGTTCTGCTGTAATCTCCTTTGGCTAGCTACTTCCTTATGACATAAAAATGGGTGTATCCATGTTTTATATAGCATTTAAGTTTTTGAAATCTATGCAGAACCTATTAAATACACATAATATAACAAATATAAAATGACGCATGTAATGTTCATGTGTGTTAAACAGCAATTTGTTGTAGAAAGGCTTGTATTGTTGCAGAAAGACCTGACTAGACTGTCAATTTTATATATAGCAAAAGATTGTAGGAAAGCAAAGGGAATTCCAGTGGAAGACTGGTCAAAACCTGGAGCAGCAGGGAGTCAGCGCAGCACAATTCTTTACTTCCTCTCAAAAACAAAGAGAAGTTTGTGTTTTCAGCAGTGCTTTTTTGAAGATCTGAAGTGCAGGCAGACAGAATGAAATTGGCACTGGCAGAAAGAGTTGAGTGGCATTTGCGGTCATGTGTTTATGTGTATATACACACACACGCACAGCAAACAGAGGTTTCACATATCAAACATATCCCTTATTTCATCCTAAAAGTGTCACAAATATTTTTCCACTGAAACAGGGCTCAGGGATCTGTAGCTGGCGCCGAGACTGTAGCGAAGTGTTAAATATAGATACACACACATTCCATCCACACATCTAAATACTGAAGCGCTTAGATCTAAAAGGGAAGAGACCTTAGATTGCCTTTGTGTGTATGTGTGTGTGTCTGTGTTGTGTGTAAGAATAGGATAGTACAGCAGAATTTTATGCTGATTAAGCAATGCATAGGCACAATTCTGATATTTCTGTCATGAGACACTGTTCAGCTGCAGACTCTTATCAGTAGCAGGAAAAGCTTTTCTTATGGTGGATGTTTGACATTCCTTTTTTCATTTTGTTTTGAGAAATAGACACACTCAACAGGAGACCACACCGGCATTCCGAACTTCTGCAGTTCCTTTACACCTCAAATTCTCCTATATGTACACACAACACACACACACACACACACACAGTGTAAAAAAGAGTATATTGCTTGTGATACATTCTTTTTTTTAATTCCATTTACATAAAGTATGATTGAAAATCTTTGTGTATTTGCACACATCTCTATAGGTTGGATTTTTTTAGTAAATCTGTGTCTAATTAAAAAATAACGTTTGACTATGTAAATCAAGTTTTAGTGCTCTCTCTTTCTGTTAATTGTTTATTTAATCAACAAGTTAGTATTATTACTACTAATTAGTAACTAATAACAAACAAAATAATAATAACAAAATAATAACAAACATTTAATTTGGTATGGTTATTAAGTTATTAAGTCATTTCTTTGTTCTAGTTCTCTTTTGTAGACACACACAAAAACCATAAAAATAAGATTAGGTGCAAAACCAAACACCTGAAATTAATACAAAGAAACAAAGCCACATGATGAAAAAAAATCCAGTATTATTTATAAATTGGATTTATGTTATTTGACCTATTTTGCTTACCATTGTCAAAATATTTCATATGGATCACACTTAATATTATATGGAGTCTTTTACTAAAGTTTTTTAAGTATTTTTGTTTTTGTTTAGTCTTTTGTTTTTTGTTTTTAGTCTTTTACTTAAAGTTTCAGTATATTCTCATCTTAGATCATACCACTCACTCAATTTATTTAGAAACAAAAACAAAGCTAACAGGAAAGATATGTATTAACAAAATTGAGGCAATCAAGACCTGACAATGTGCACTGGCAGAGGGGAAAATTACGCATGAATTAACTCTTTGTTTTTGGGCAAAAACACACCAAATCACACATAAACACATACCAATATAAATAAACGCACACCCTTCTGTGATGTGTTTTCTCATCCATCTAACTGGGATTAGCAGTGAACAAAGATTAAGCAAATTAATGCTGAAGCCGTTGCCCAAAATAACTTTCAGTCTTCACTGACCAACTGCGCTTCACCGACCAGCAAGTGAGAGCAGTTAAACATCTTTTAATGCAATATGGGAAACTTGGTAAGTGTGAAAATCAATTTTAATGACAAATATAATAATATACTTATTGAATTTTATATAATACTGAATTTTATAAAATACTAACATTATTTTAACACCTGTCTACTTACCAAAGAGTCTAGTGAATCTTATGTTGTTGTTGGTTAATAATAAGTAATTAAAATAAAGGTGAGGAGAATTAAGGGCATATAGGTTCATGACTAATATAACAAATAATTTTTGTCTCTGATATGTAATATGGTAAAAAAAAAACCAACTGTAGGTATTATTTAATAATATTCCAATTATTATAACTACTTAAGGAAATATGAACCATATGATGATTTTGGCACATTGTCAGTTTTTCTGTACTAATACTGAAACCTTTTATATCTTTTTTTTGTGGGTATTATTACTGGTGCAACCTAATGTATTGTTAAATTTATAATTTTACCAAACAAATTATCAACATAACAATGTTGTTATTTAAGCTTGTCAGACATTTACCAGTTGTTGATGATAATTTTATGTCTTTTTTTTATATTGTTGGTTAGTGCTCGGTTTGCTGGTTTTAATTGTGTAGTCTCTGATATTACTCCTAGTTTGGAAGGAGTTTTTCAACATGCTGAAACAATCTAGTGATTTTGTAAGAGCAGGCTTTACAATCAGTATTATTATTGGAATAATATATTGCATATATTAAAAAAATCATTTACATCTCTCTCACTTTCTGTCTAGGCTTACTTCACAGTCAGATTATGAATGACGCTTCGGCAGTGCAGAAGGCTGCTTTACAGAAACAGTCCCCAGGCATTGGCCACACTTTGGTACCTTCAAGACATGTGTGCTTTTATAAAAGCGGGGATGCCCAGTTTAATGGTTTACCAGTAATAATCAACAATCGCACTTTCAAAACCTTTGAGGCACTCTTAGACAGCCTGTCCAAGCGTATTCCGCTACCATTTGGAGTTCGAACTATTACAACGCCACGTGGCCATACAACAGTCCATGCTCTTAATGAGCTTCACCACGGCCATTCATATATCTGCTCAGACAAACGCATTGTCAAGCCCATTGACTTGGAGCAGGCTCGACGTAGACCACCACCATGGTATCATGCAAGGCCTGTCAGCAGCAAACATCTGAGAGAAAGGCAGAGTCCTCACCATCACAACACAAGACGGACAGAGCACACTGCCCTTCTCAACACTCCAAAGCGGCTGGTGGTCTTTCGCAACGGAGATCCAGAAGTCAAGCATACACTTTTACTGCACAAGAGGTCCACGCACTCCTTTGAAGCACTGCTTGATCATATTTCTGAGATCATGCGCTTCCCTGTACGCAGATTGCACACACCAGATGGAAGAAGGGTGAGAACTTGTTTTTTATTTTCCCTTTCAAATGTTCAGACTCAAGGTTTTTTAAAATTCTTTTCACCTTGTTTTGTCACCTGCAGTTTGGTTTAACAAGTGTTCTGCAGCTGCCAGGAGTTAATGATGAAACAGGGTGCCAGGAATGGCAACTGTGCTGAGAAGATTTAAATTAATGTTTTAGAGACAAATCCTAAAGACAAAAAAATCATTTAAAATGGTATATTTTAAACTGACAATTAACTGATTAACAAATAACCGACAATTTAACAAAGAACCTAAATTAACAGCAAGTTGAAAAAACAACTGTATGTCTTATTTAAACTTTCAATATTAACATGTACACTTGTGTACATTGAACATCAAGTAAACATCAAATTTAAAATCCACTGTGTGATGTCACTTGCAAGGCTTTGTGCTGGTTCTCCATGGTGGCAGCACAGGGGTTCACATACAGGTGCTTCAGTCAAGGTACAGCGTATCCTTATAGCTTTATTTATTTTATTCTTAACAGCTGTTACAATGGTTTAAGAAACACATGCAAGCGCGGAGGGAACATGCAAACTCTGCACAAAAAGAGCAGGAAATAAAAAACACGACCCCCTTGATGTGAGGCGAATAAGCTAACCCCTATACCACCGCGCTGCTCATCCAGAACATAAGCTAAAAAAGTTTTAAAAGGATTGTTGGCTTCTTAAAGATGCTTGTTGACTACTCTGTACTATTTTATCATGTACCCATAATGTTGGATAATTATGACACATTTTTATGCAGTAACACATGCATCTCTCTGTAGTTGCTATGTGCATAAATATCATGGTTAAAGATTACCCATCACCTTGCAGTCTTAAGCTTCTTAACTATTTCATCCTATTATGCTGGCCTGCATTCTGGGACAAAGCCTGAGAGTGGAAATGTCAGGAATATTCAAGACAGCTACCTAATACTATTGTAAAATGTATTTATTTTTGCATTAAATATACATAAAACCGGATCTGTAGCCAAAATGTGTCAGTAGATACTAATAATTGATTAGGAAACTATTCTAGTTAACTTATTTTGAGATAAATTAAATTTAAATTCTTTAAATACATTGAAAACTGTTGTTAGCACTGTGCCATATGAACTAAACATTGACGTCATTTATGGCTGCAGTTAAAATATTATATAATAATGATAATAAAAATATGTTTTTTTGTATTACAGGTGGATGGTCTACCAGCTCTGATTTTGTGTTCAGGAGTTTTGGTAGCTGCTGGTCATGAGCCTTTCAGAAAAGGAAACTATTATGTTCAAAAACCTTTTGCTCCAACTTGGCTGCCAGCAAAAAGTGTAGAAAAAGTAAATCCTGTGACTAGTAAGTCTACCACTCTTTATACACTCCAAATACTGAAGAAATATTTTAGCAGTATTAATCATCGTCTACCGCTGTTAAATGTATTTATATAATGTTTTTGTTAATCCTCAAGATATTCTAAATGTCCACACACTCCTGTTGAAATGTTTTTTTTAAATGATACAAATTAAACATTTAATGTGTAGAAATTAACAAAAAGCACATAAGTAAATAATAAGACGTGTGAAGATATATTAAATATACTATCCTCTAGGAACCTCTGCTTGTTGCAAAAATCCCAGTGGAGGTAGAGTGCAGTTAAGTGTTTGTTAGCGAATAGAATGGTCTCAAAAGTCTTAGAAAGTAAGTGACCTACATTTGTCACCTGTTAAGTGTTCTATTTTAGATAGAGGTGGCACAGAATAGAAAGGAGTCTGTATGTGTGTGCCTAGTGAGATACTAGGGAGTTTTTACATATACCTGTTGTAAAGCATGGTGGTGGCAGCATTGTGCTACAGGACGAGAAAGAGGAATATTTTGCTCAAGAAAATCTAAATATCTCTGAAGATAAAATCTAAATCAGGCACTTCTTAATGCCATGTTACCCAGCTGAATTTAAAAAATGATAATTTTATCTTGTTTTTACTCCTAAAACATTTTTTTTAACTTCTTTTGACTGCAAAAAGGCTACTTTCTATTTGTTGTCTATTTGCAGTGGCATACCATTGGGTTTCAGTCCGGGCCTTCTGTAAACCACATACAAAAACTTTTTTATTATAGATGCTATAGAATAATATAATATAAACGTATAATATCAAATGTGTATCAAAAATGTTTCATTTTCCATTTTTTTGCATTACAGAAATTGACATTTTAACAGGTCTGTGTGGCTTTAAAATTCATTTAATCAAAATAATGCTGCAGTATATTGCTAACAATCAGATCCATATGTGATTCCTCTCCAAACTGTTGCTACAAATATGGAAGCGCGCTGCTGTTTTTGTATATTGTGTCATGACATCATTCGTTTATTGAAACCAAGAAACTCCAACACTGTTTCAGCATGGCAATGACCCTAAGCACAAAGCCAATTAGGCTCTTGATGTGTGATGATTGGTTAACATTTAAAAACTTGAGCATTCTACACAATTTTCTAATTTTCACACCACTGAACACATTTGGGATAAAAGGGACACCAACTACACGCCAGACATCCTTATCTAATGTTAGTGTCTGATCTCACTAATACTGTTGTATCTGAATGAGCCCAAATCTCACGTTCAAGCTACAAACTGTATGGAAAAATTTTGATTGAATACTGGACCTTAAAATAAAAGCAAAATGGAGAAGAAATCTAGAATAAGATTTTTGGAATCACATAAGAATCTGATGGTCACATGACTGCATATCGTTTAAGGCACATTATGACCTATATATATATTATTTAACACACATCATATCACACATCTTTTCTGATTTTAATCCCATTCTTTTTGCTTTTTCTCTTTGTTAATGCCTTCATTGTGGTCTGGCCTGGATAACCAAATTGCTATCCTGATATTTTTACAATCATCTATATCTATGGTTAAAAAACTGCCTTTGTTTTATTTCTTCCTTTTCTGGAAATTGTTACATGAATAATTATTTATCTGAAGGAAAAAAGAAATCTGTTACTAGCAGCACTAAATCTCGGCCTTTCTCACCATCTTCAGATCATTACATTGTAAATCAATTATACAACTGTTTTGCAGAAAGTGCATGTGACAACACAGGTTCTGTAGAAATGGACACTGGTCATCAACTCGAATCTGTTGCAGAGACAGATACAATCTCATGTATGGATGGAAACAAAAATGAATATGTCTGCATGCCCAAAGATGATGACATTGAGAAAAGTTTTCGTGTCAATCAAGATGGCAGCATGACTGTAGAGATGAAGGTGCGCTTGACTATTAAAGAGGAGGAAACTGTTCACTGGACAACAACACTCAGTCGACAAAATGCTACAAGTCAAATGAAGGTTGGCTTGGAGACACATTCTGATCTAGGAGCAGCTTTAACTGAAAAAAATGCTCCTGATGTAGACACTGATGCCCCAGCAATTCATAGGTGGCCTGAAGAATATAGCAGCAGAATTAAAGAGCACCTAAAGTTAATTCCAAAACAAAAACAAATATCAGTTAAAACCGAGAGTCAAGAAACTGAGCAGAATGTGGATACCTTAACAGAAATTGCAAACAGTGAGCAGGAGCACATCTTGCCTAGTGCTCCTGGTAAGTGGAATAGACACCCAGTACCAAAACCTCATAGTGCTAATATCACACAAATGCAGGCAGGTATGTATAAATCTGCAGAGGTTCTTCAAATCCATGATAGTGGTCAGGAGACAATGCTCCACATCTATCAGAAGCAGATCTGCCAAAAGGGTTTCCTTGCTAATACAGAATTCGTTATCCAGGAAATACCCACATATGATGCTGTATTTTCTGCCTCATCTAACTCAGTCCCATCCTCTAGCAAAAACCTGAAGTTTATGCAGAGACCTGCCACTGCGTATAGTTCTCTACAAAAACAGAAAAATGTCCCCTTATCTAAACCCAATGCATCATGTGAAGGAATTGGGCCTTCAGAGATAAAAACCACAAAGCCAAAAGCACATGCTTCACTATCCGAATCTTTAAAAATATCAGCCTGCAGAATGATCTTGACTGCAGATACTAGCAAGAAAAATAAGAAAGTAAGAGTTGTTTTAAAAAAGAATTATATTGTCTACATTATGACCCGTGAAAACAGAGGAAACAAAATTTACATTCTGAAAAAGAGAAAGAATGCTATGTGTGAACAAACTAGAAAAAAGAAAGGTGTTAAAGAACAGTACAAAACCAAATCAACCAAGGCATCATTGAAAAGTAAAAGGAACTATCTACCCAAGAATGTTCAAATGCAAATTCAAGGTGTAGATGAATTACATGTAAAAGAACACCAAACCAGTGCCGAGCATCATGCTAAAACTTGGGAACCAGGAGAAAACCAGAAAAAACAGGCACCTTCTACCATACAAAATAAAAAGGTATGTAGCGTAGCAACCGATAAAGGTTCCCCAACACAGCAAACATCAATGCAAGAAGATCAGGAGACACAAATGCAAGAAATACAAAAGCTTCTAGAAAGCAACTCTCTTCCTTCTCTACATTACACTTCCTCAGTCCTAAATGAATATGTAGAACTCCGGCTACAGACGAGTGAAAAAGAACCACCACCAGACCAGAAACAGATGCCCCCATCCAGACTTACAGAGAAGTTATTGATCAATTGTGATAAAATTTCACCTCATATTTCACTAGATAGGATGTCAGTTAAGAAGACATTCAGTTTCCCAAAAAGAGCTTCTGCTCATGAGGGCTCATCCCTATCCCGATTTAATACATGGACTGGAGACATAAAGTTATCTCAAATTAATCCTTCAGTGAACATGCATTTACCAATGAAAAAAAAAAATCACTTGGAAAAAATTACTTTGAATGATAATATACTACCAAGTAAAGGTTTTGTTTGCCAATCTATTAATAATAGTATTTTACATGAAACTAATTACGCTGTTTTAGATAAAAGTTCAGCTACATCTTCTAAACAAGAAATAATTAAACCATCTCAATCTGTGACAAAAGATAAAAACTCAGATGACTTTTTGGGTAATGCACTGACATGTGCAAACTTCTATATAAAACCAACACCTCCACCTAGAGAGCCCTCTTCAGAAAAGACTTTATCCACTCAACATTCCATAGAACAGATACCCCAAAACAACACTTTGTCTAAGGCATCACTGTTCAAAAATTATGGACCATTGGGTATGACTGAAGAAGCTATTATCGAACAGAAATTGGTAGACCTATGTGAAAAAGATAAACGTTTCTATTCAAGGCCACTATCAAAAAAAGAATTTTTACCAGCGCTAAAATCATATACAGTCAAAATGGCAGTAAGACCAGACATGAAACATGTTCTGGATAAACTCTGTCATTCCATTTATTCACTCCGTGAAGCAATACTTCACAAGCAGCTATCATGTCTGGAGAAATCCAAGAGCATGCCAGATTTATTCTCACACTTGGCTTCTACGTTTGGTTCCTCTTCACTAGTGTTCCTACCATTCCTTTCAGTCATGACTTTGAGAAATGGTCTGGAGAACATTAATGCACTCCACCAAGTCAATAACAATCAGAGTTTCTCAGAAGCTCTACTTATGCTTCAGTCTCTTAAAAAGATGGCAGCTATTGAGGATGCAGACAAGCTGAGGGTCAGTTTAGATGCTCTGCTGAAATCAGCATCTGATCAGTTGCTGAAAAATTGGAAAGGTTTCCAGGACCTGAGCGATATGTGCATAAGTTTCCATGTCATGTCAGAGTGTACTCGAGATAGGTCTTACAGTGTGTCAAGCTCTGAGGAGGAGGCTGTTCAAAGGCTAATGGAAGAACTCGGTGTTCCAGACAGAGTTCGGGAGGAATTGACTGCCTTTCATACCCAAACAAAGGAGAATGTCAGATGTAATCAGGTTGAGACAATAAAAGAGCAGTGTGCATCAGTAAATAGATATACAGAATCAAGCTTAGACGAAGATAAAACCAAATTTTCTGACTGCATGATTGAGGATATAAACACATTTGTTAAATATGTCATTGAAAAAGCAGTTACTGCACATATCAACTCGGACCTTATTGTGTCACACTCGTTACTTGGCACTGAAAAAGACTTCGAAGTAATTTCTTGTAAGAAAAAGGAAAACTCTAATCTATTTGATAACATTTTTAGAGAAAAGCAAATTGAGGATAAAGATATAATACCTGAAGGAAACATGAAAACACATGGAAAACAGAAAATAATTAAGAAAGAAATGAAAGACTGTGCAGTGTATGAACAGAGTGAAGTGACACAAAGAGTGGTAGCTAAGGATGACTGCGTAGAAAGAAATTACATCATGGCGACTCATTTCATATATTCTGACAAAGAAATGAAAAAAAAGGAGAAAATAAGAGTCACTAGCAAAAAATATAAGAACAATAAAGAAAGCATGAGGATTAGCTCTGAAAAGGAGAAATACAGCTTAGAGGAAGATCCTGATGAACATGCAAAGGTTGACCTGGTCAATGATAAAGAAGAAAATCTTAAAATAAATTCCCAAGCAGAGCTTCAAGCCAAATGGCAAAATCAAGAACTGGTGACAGAATCATGCACACAGTTAAATCATAAATCAAAGAGTGTAAAGAAGACAGGACATCCGATATTACAAAATACTTTGCTTACTGTTCAGATAAAACGTAGGGCACAAGATCAAACAAAGAAGATGTTTTCTAAGAAGCAGCACTCGGTTGTGGAGACTCCAGAACCAGTTCATCAAGAAAATATTGATGAGCGAATGAATTATAGCCTTAAAGAAGCTGTAGTGTGTGAGAGAAAAACGATACAGGCTAAAATAAAGAATGGTTCAGTAGCAACGCTTATCAGTAACCTGGAAACATGCACTCAAAATTCTAGCTCTAAACCTATAAAGCAAGTGCACGTATTTGTGGGTCACACTGAAGTATCAGACCAAAATCCAGGTATCTTACATAATATTTCTTCATCATGCAAGCTAACAGACACAACCTTAGAAGCTAACTTATCTTCATTAGCATTTAGCTATGATTCCCAAAGCAGCTCTGTGGCACACGAGTCAGAAAGAAACATTCAGGCTAGTAGAGTCAAGTATATCAGGGACATGTTTCTCGCTAAGAGTCAAACAAAAACTGGCGATAGACAACTACACATTCCAAATTTTGATCTGGCTGATTCCCAGCCAGTATCTAGGGACAGTGAGGTAAATCAGTCACAAGAGACATCCAGTGGTGAGGATGAGACAAGCCGGTTAGCTATTGGCAAGGGTTTTGTCAGGAGAACTATTGAAAGGCTTTATGGAAGAAGTAACTCAAGTGGTATAGGTGCAGAAAATATTCAATCTCTGTCTATCTTGAAAGCCAAGGAAATAGAAGGTCTTGAAAGACCCAGTGTATCTAGTTTAGCTTCCTACCATGAGGCCTGCACTAGAGAGACAGACTTATCATACTTTAGTGCCACAAACACATCTGATATATTTAATGTGCCAACTGATTGTGTCACACTAAATAAACAGGTGCAATGTGAAGATGCTAATGCTATTGACAAGGAAAATTGGTTGTTTGTTAGGAACCAGACTGATGAATCAGCTTCAAAACTCAGAGATGGTCAAACAAACGGCAACAATCAAATATCATTTATTTCTGAGAAACCACCTGGGCAAGAAGATTTTATTCAGCCTTGCACCAAGCTCAAGCAATGCCCTGGGTCCCCAGGTTTAAAGTTCACTTATTTCAACCTCCCAAATGCAAGTGACTCTGAATTGGAACTAGAAGAAAAAATAAAGGTGTCCCCTAAAACAGAACCACATAAAACCCTGGCTGAAAGAAACAGTTTTTTACTTGTTTTTAATCCACCAGTTCTGAAGAAATCAGATAATAAGGTGCATCCACTGATGAACGGTGCAACTGTAGTTAACCAGCCAATCAAAAGACAGGGTGCACTAACAGAAGTTATAAAATCAACTGAGGAACCTGACGCACTGGAGATGCTCTTTGTATTTTGTGGACAACACTGTCCCATTCTGTAAAGTACATGTCTAGCAATTGTGTTTGTTCCAGTAGATATATTTCAATCTACAACCAACTCGTGATGACCTAAGCTGCCTTATACTCGTTGTTAGCAAAGTTTAGAAAAGCAAATGTTCCAAGAGGTGCTGAAAAATGATTGTGTGCCCCACCTTGATTTATGAAGCACATCTGTTGGTTACTGATTAGCACTTAAGGTGACAGAACATGAATAATTTAGTGCCTAATCTCTCATCATAACGCAGAACTGTCGATTGTTCAGTGCTTGTATTCATCTTCAAGGAATTGTAATTTTAATACATGAAGAGAAATAGATAAAATCCTCATGGAAATTGACTTCCTGTCTATGATAAAGAGATGTTTATTTATTTACCTTATGAGGCACCTCGGTCTGAGACAAGACACAAAAAGCTCCTCCGGTGACCTAAAAATCATTATTTTTACTAAATAATAACTCAGAAAGGTCTGTGTACCTGAAGAAATTTCAAGGGGCAGTAACCCACTTCTAAAAATTCAAGGGGTGGGTGCTTGTTAATGCAATTTGTAAATGTATTAAAGATATACAACAAAAGATAGCGCACTCTGGGAGGACATGTTTTTGCCAAGTAGGATGCGATCCTGGCATAACACGCCTTGGTAATTCTGGATCAACATTTCAAGCTACCAATCACTGATGTAATCAGTGTGTGTTAACCAAACCTCTTTAAAAAAATGTATTTTTCCCTCTTCGTAAATCAAATAATAATATTATAAATGTCTTTATTTAATTATCATTAATAATCACTTATTTCCTGACCCAAACCAACCAAATAGATAAACAACCACACACACACACACACACACACACACACACACACTCACACTTACTCCTATGGGAAATTTAGAATCACCAATCAACCTATTGTACATGTTTTTAAACTGTGGGAGGAAACCGAAGTACCTAGAGTAAACCCACATGAAAACTCCACACAGAAAGACCTATATGCACGGGCTGTGAGGCAAACGTGCTAATCACTACACCAGGCTTTCCCCCTCAATATAATACAAGAAATACTTAAATAACATATGAAATACATTACATGATATAATGAACAATATGTATCAGCAG
>JAOTQW010000033.1:8559238-8570617 GCA_026260075.1 Sisor rabdophorus | reverse complement strand
AACCAGAGTACCCAGAGGAAACCCACGCAAGCACGGGGAGAACATGCAAACTCCGTACAGAAATACCCCAAGCCCAGAATTGGCATCGACAGTGCTAATCACTAAGCCTCGCACCGCCCCATGAACTACATTTACATTTACAGCATTTGGCAGACGCACAACTGACTTAGAACTGAGCAATTGCGGGTTAAGGGGCTTGCTCAGGAACCACCACAGTGGTGTCTTAGTGGTGCTGGGAACCGAACCCCAGTCTTTCTGCTATTAGTCCAACACCTTCACCACTAGTCCACCCCTTCCCCCTAATAAATGTGTTTAGTAGAATTTAATAACTAAACCTCAAGTTAATGTTTATGTTTTTATGTTGTTTTTGTGTTGTATGGGCAGCATGGTGGTGTAGTGGTTAGCAAGTTCGCCTCACAGTAAGAAGGTCATTGGTTTGACCCCCAGATTCTTTTTGTGCCGAGTTTGCATGTTCTCCCTGCGCTTGTGCGGTTTTCTTCCGGGTACTCTAGTTTCTTCCCACAAAAACATGTACATTAGGTAGATTGGTGATAGGAGTAAGTGTGTGAGTGTGTAGTTGTTTGTCTATTTGTGGCCCTGTGATGGGCAGGCGACCTGTCCCGTGTGTACCCCTATGTGAGCTGGGATAGGTTTCAGCTGGCCCCTGTGACCTCAAGTTAGGAAATAAGCGGGTTAGAAAATGAATAAATGAATGAAAGTGCTGTATGTTCCAGGAATGCTGTATGTTCCAGGAATGGAATGCAGATCATATACTTAAGGTACGCTGCACATAACTGAATCATTTACAATAGTATTGAGATTTGCTCCTTTTTGAATAAAGAAAATTATGAATATTTTTTAACTGCTTTTATAAAATTTCTGAATTTTATTTTAAAACAATTTTAATTTTTGCATAAGAAAAAAAAATTAAATATGTTTAGAAACTATTAGTTATTAATATCAGGAATTAACATACTTTAAAAATACATCAAGATGCTTACAATTTTTCTTAGAAATATCCTGTAAAAATATTAAAAGCAGTAACCCATTTAAATAAATCCTACAGGTAAAATTATTTGATCATATTTCTGTTTAGATCATAACATATATAACACAATAGCTAATCAAAGTTGAATCAATATGCTTTCTGCAGCTAGTGTCTTAGTGATTAGCACAGCAAAAAAGTACTGGGTTCAATTCCCAGGCTAGGGCAACATAAATAATGTTTAAAGTCTTAAGAAGGAATCTATTTTGTAGTTTTCTGTTTATGAAATTCGAATTAATATTAACACACAAATACATTTTTTAAAAATAAAATCTGTACTAAAAGTTCTTCTGGTATGTTTATTGAGCTCTCAGTACTGTGAACAGTATTAACACTGGACCAAATCTCTCCTCTCCTCACATAGCAGCAAAGGTCGTCTGAATGCATACAAATACACACATTTTTTCAGAAACAAAACACACATTCACTCATTGCAAGTCACCTTCCACAGCACACAACTGGCTCATCTGGCCAGCCACTAAATAACTTTCTCTTTGGATGATGTCATCGGGATACAAAAGAAAATGCAGGCTGCAGCAGCAAGTTCTCCACACACACACACACACACACACACACACACACAAATTATGAATCATTCTGTCTTAGGATATACAAACAGTATACAACAGTAGTTTGTAAAAAGTACATTACGGTAACATATACATTGATTAGCGAAAGCCACCATCACAGGATGGCATTACAGAAATGTAATTAAAAACAAAGGACATCATGTAAAACATTATTATGGCTGGAATGCTGTCTCTAGAACAAAACAAGTTCTTTCTCCTTTTCCTTTCGACTTCCAAAGGTCACTTAAAGTTCAGCCCTACAAAGACTCTTCCCTTGAAAAACATGTCCAGCATCAACAACGTCCAACATCCAGCCTCTAATCAGCTTTGATATAGACTACATAGATTTTACTGACACACTAAAATAAGACACGCACTATACATACTGTATGTCCGCTCTCTCTTCAAACATTTTATGTTATTGATAGAAGAGGACTGGAAAAACGTAAAGTTCTGTTGCGCCATCATGGGCTATGCCATGTCCATTAGCAGCATTATCCAAGTCGAGAGGCGGTTTGGCTCTCACACATATGCACACTGCAGCAGGATGGTACTGCTAAAACTAAACGTGAGATTTGCTAAAGGTCTGGTTCTAGTAAAAATGGGCTCAGACACCGAGCATCTCAGTCAGCTTCTCTGCGCAAATCGGTCGGCCCCTCAGCAGCAACGAATGGCATCGCCATTTCACACTATAAAATATTGAGGCATTCTGGTCGTCCCAGTTATTATACATGTTTTTTCAATACTGAAATATTTACAAACAACAGACTAAAGAAAGGTGTTATTACACCCTTATAATATACATATATAACACTTATTCCCTAACTCAGGGTCACGGGAGCCTGCTGGAGCCTATCACAGCACATATAGGGTGAAAGGCAGGGGTACACCCTGGACAGGTTGCCAGTCCATCGCAGGGCCACACACAGACAAACAGTCACCAATCAATCTAATAAACAAGTTTAGACTGTGGAAGAAAACCAGAGTATCTGGAGTAAACCCACTCAAATGCAGGGAGAACACACAAACTCTGCACAGAAAGAACCCTTGCCCAGGAATCAAACCCAGGACCTTCTTGCTGTGAGGCAACCACGCTAACCACTACGCCGTCAAATTATATATATATAATATATTTAAAACAATGCGCCATGGAAGTGCTTTAAAGATGAACGAAAAGAGCAAGAAGTGTGTAAAATAGACCATTCGCATTTTAAAGTCTCAGTGAGAGACACAGACGTTTTGTGCAATAAAGCAAAAACAGGAAACTGACAACATTAAACACTGAATGAAGAGTACCTGCAAAAAGATCACATGTAGCATTTTACATATATACTTAGATATTTTATACGCACGCTAACAATCTGCTAAAAAGCTATAATTACAACTAATCAATTGATGCACATGGGTGTTTAACATAAAATACATATTGTAACATGACATAATGCCACCAAAGCATCAGATTCTTTACAAAGTGCTAGTATGAAAAAATATGCCCAATCTAGAGGCTTTCCAGCATCCAACAACCTTTAGCTCCCAATGTATATTCAACATTCACTCAGCATGCAATCACTCACTCACTCACTCACTCACTCATCCTCACCTGCCCACACAACACGTACATCTGAACAGGGATTTAGCTAAGGAGAAGGTTGGTGCCAACTGTAGATTTGTTTTACACCCTCCGGAGCCATTAATTGTCTCTGTAAAAAAATTCTGTAATGCATCTTATTCACATCTTCTTCACAGACTCTGTATGTCAATTGGTAATTCTTTTGTTTTATTCTTGATGAGAATCAGTGCAATGGACAGCATTCTGGCAGATGAGGTTGGAGGTTGTGTAGGTGTCTTAAGTCCAGAACTGAAAAAAAGAAAAAGGAAAAAAGAAATGGGGAAATTTATACAAAAGTCAAATAGCAGAGTAAAAAAAATAATAAAGAGATGTTTAAAAGCTGTGTATTGTTTATAGGTGTCTATAATAGTCTCTGTGAAATCAGTCCATGTTTCCCTTTATTGCTTTGTATAGTAAAGCAGATCTGCACTGGTAAATTTTAAGGCCCTTAAAATGAGCAGCAGCTTGAAGGCAAACGGCCAGTAAAAAAAATAAATTGGAAAAAAAAAAATTCAGGAAAAAAGCAAAACAAGATGAGCCTTCCACACTCTGGCTCTGAGGGTTTTGGTTGCCTTTGGCTGTGTATAGTCACTCAGATGCTGACATTTCAGTACCCTTTAGCTTGTAAGCCTACAAAGAAACTATTAAAAAATAATAATCGATATTTAGCTTTACTGGATCTTCAACATTACTAAAAATTCAAAGTGCTAAATGGAAAAGCTATTTGCACTCAGGGTCTGAGAGCAAAACCTCACTGCAAACCAAGGCACATACATATTCGTAAACCAGGCTGATTGTTTTGAATGACAGCTTAGATGTTTAACATCTTCTATTGCTAACTCCTAAAAGGTTGATTGAATTAGATTTTTGCATTAGGACATGATATGTTTGGAAAGGCACATAATGAAATAAATGTCGCTGATTTAGGTGATGAGCTTTGTCTCTTTTGTATTGTAGGTATTAAGTGCCAGGCTGATGCATGTGGAAGTGCTACGGCTGCTAAACGTGTCTGCCTGTGCCATGATTTTGTTTACTGGAAGGCCTGGTGAAAGCGAGGCAGGGTGGTGGTTGTATTTAGACTAGGAGAGTGTGTATAACCTGTGGTGAGTGTGTGTGTATGTGAATGTGTAAGCGTGTGAATTGGGCCGAGAGGATCGGGAGCTTCCTGAGAAGGCATCATTACAGGAAGCCCCTCCTCCTGAATGTAGGAAACTCCCAGGCTAGGCCCTGCCCCTTGCCCATAAGGCAGGAAGTTAAACAGAGGAGACAGGAAGTCTAAAGTTGGAGGTGTCTCTCCGGTGGATGAGGCAGCAGCACTCAGCTTCGGCATCTCCTCCGCCTGCAGCTCCAGAAGATAGCTTTCCAATTCAGGACGGAGTGGTGGCGGTGGTGGAGAATAGGAGACGTAGGGGTAGGGGTGTGGCTCAGAGAGTTCCAGCGGCTCTGCCTTTACACGCAGCGGCTCGTGGCTGTGGCTCTTTTTTACATGCCGAGTTAGGTGGTCTTTGCGGCCAAAGCGCTGTGCGCAGTATTGGCATAAAAAGTCCTTGCGGCCCGTGTGCACCACAAGATGGCGCCGCACATCCTTGCGCGTGTAGAAGCGGCGCTCACAGTGTTCACACTGATGCCTCTTTTCCTTTGCTGCAGCTGTGGCACTTTTGCCGGCATGAGCACGCAGGTGCTCAAGTAGCAGGGTGGTGCTGGGGTATGGCCGCAGACACACCTGGCAGGTGAGATCGCCACGATGTGCTGCGTGCAGAGCCTGGTGCCTTCGAAAACCCAACTTGGTGTTGTAGCTTTTGCCACACTCGCCACAGCTAAAAGCCTCTTTGTTGGGGTCATGTGTGTGAAGGTGGTTCTTGAGATGGTCTTTGCGGTGGAACATCTTCTCGCAGTAGCTACACTTGTGGGTCTTCTCAGGTGAGTGTGTGGCCATGTGTCTGTGGACACAAAGTAACACAGATAACCAAGAGATCAGGACAGCATTAAAGCATGTATATGTCTAAGTGTTTTATATAAAGTTAAAATAAATGTGATTATAAACCAGTCAAAAACATATCACAGTCTAAATGTTAATTTTACTGCTAAATATAAGATCAACAAATTGTTATAAAATCAGTTATAAATGAAGAATGAGAGAATTAGTTAATCTTGGTGGATTTACCGCAGCAGTTTGTACTTTGAGACAAAGGCCTTGTTGCAGTCGGTTTGTGTGCAGCGGTACGGCCGCTCGCCCGTGTGCGAGTAGGAGTGTACTTTTAGCTTCTCCACGCTATTAAAGGCCTTATCACACAGCTGACAGGGAAAGTTTTTTCTCCCTTTCACCTCAGGCTTCCTCTTCCTTACTCGATCAGGCTCTGCCAGGTTGGGGCAGTCATCATCGGTGGTGACTGTGGCCATCGCGAGTTAGCACAGGCCAGCCACACAGTGGACACAAGCGTGGTGTCTGATCACTGACAAAGTGACAAAGGCTGAATCTTCAATACCACTGTAAGGCCATGCACAAATGAAATAAGAGCACATTATTGTAGGGTTCCAAGAGGAGAAAAAAAAGCACTTTGAACACCGGATAAACATTTTGCATTTCTATCAAAACACTAATTCAAAAGATTATGGTGCAAACACCTAATTCGACCAAAAGGTTTAAATGCTCAGCATAAAATGGTGAGAAAACATTGATGGAAAACATAAGCACACAAATTACACTAATCAAAAATATTTACTAATTGTAAAATGAACAGTGGCTTTTAGGATAATTTAATCAAGGTAAAATGACCAAAAGTGTCATCCTCGATATGTAATGTGCCATTATATCTATTTCACATGAAACAAACAGAAACCACAGGTTGCTATATACACAGTAACCACTTTATGTCTCAATAAAAACAAATAAACACGTGGACAGTATCCTTAGTAAAACTAAGTACTTGGTTGCAAATTCCTTGCGATTGATGACTTCTTGAAGTCTGTGTCTCTACATCACCAGATGCTGGGTACCTTTCCTAGTTATTCTTTGTAGGCTGTTTTGGGGACTTTTGCGTTTTGTTAAAATAATGCATTTATTTTACATCCACTATCCTAACACCCTCGTTTCTGTAAGACAGTACAATTTATATATGTTTCCTATTCTCTGGTTCCATATTCTTTTCCAAACAAGTAATTTGTCTTCCCTATCTGTCTGATTGATTTCTGATTATAATTGGCTTTCTTTACTGGCACAGACACAGATTCTTAATGTCAAATCTTCCTGACATGCTTGGCAGTCAATTTTACACCATTATTAAAGTGCAGGTTTCCCTGCACTTTAAGCATTAATGTATCAAACATGTAAAATAAGAGACTTGTGTAGAAAAACCAAGTATAATTCCAACAAAGTTTACCTGATATAAATGTAGGCTACATATGCTTGGTATTAAAGTCTTTTCATGACTATTGCTTTTTTCCCCAGTTTCAATCGTTCTTACATACAGAGCCAAAGCAGCAAAAAGGCTGTCCACTGTGGAATAGACTACATTGTGTTATTGGCCCTGTGTAAATAAATTGCACATGTTCACAACTAAGGAGTTGTGAATGATCACAAGTACACACCAGCTTACAGTGTTTTTGACATGCTCATCAATCGTTGTTCAGAAAAATGCTTTAAACAACTCCATTATTGGAACCATTTCACATCTCAAGCAAACTCCAAGCATTACATTACCTGCACAATTCCCCTATAGTGAATTACCATTTAGTGCATGACGGAAAAATCTGAAATTAACAAAGTAACTCTTGAATAATGTTATTGTATTCAAAATTATTTTATTCCTCTTATTTTTTGGTATCAGTTCCACTGTCATTTCTGAATAATATTCATTTAGTCTATAGCCGCTTATTCCCTAACTCGAGGTCTGACATATACTTTAAGACAAAGAAAGTAGCTGGCAATGTATGGATTCAAATATTCTGCACCCGAGATATGTATGTGTGTGTGTTGCATGTACCTTCTAAAACCACAAGAAATTCCTTGTCTACAGATACTCTGTAAATAAATCGAATTCTGATTCTGAAGTAATACCAGTGCGCTCCTTGAGTAAATGGCGCTATCAATATCATACAGACTCTTTGTCAAACGACATAAACCCAATGACATTGGGGCAGAATTGTTTATTCCTTTAATACTAATTTCTGCTTCCGTTTTAATTCTTTGTTTCTTTTAGATGATACTAGACAGCCCTTTATATTTGTGATCTTGCTATAGAATAACTTACATATAGGGCACTAAGCTTGCATCTTAAACCCTAAACAGTTCCGCTGTAAAATAATTTTAAAAAATTGTTTAAACATACAGAAGGATATTTTTTTAATTCAGTTATAAGGATCTTTAACTTCTGAAAGATCACCACATTGTTGATTTTTCTATCTGACTTTTATGATATTAAACCAGCATTTATCCTGAATATTGTGGCTGACATTCTAATTAAATAAAAGCAGGAGTTCGGATAAGTTAATACTTTCCTAATGCAAAATGTAGTAAAAAAAATGTCATTTACCTTTAACATTTTTTTCATCTAAGCATAAGCAACACCTTAAAATAAGGCAAAATTTTTAGTATTATCTGTAATAGTTTGTAATTAAGTTTAAACAGAAAAAAATTAAGAACATCAGGGGAAAATACTTCTTATAAATGTAATTATGTGAAAGAAAGTCTACATATTATATTTTGGAGACAACTTTATATAGATAACCATAAATTATTCATCCATACTCTAATCTTCAGTGAAAATAATTATCAAATTTGGCAAGGAAGCTTTAATAAGATATTTAAATCAAGGCAATAACAAAGTTAGCATGCAGAAAGCGCTAGAAAAAATAAAACATTTTTACAGTTAAATTTACAGATAATTATTTGTTCATCAGTGATAAACATTTTATTAGAATTTGACAATTTAAATTTATTTAATTTAAGAAAATAAATGTTTAGTTCTCAAAAAAAAGACCTGAGACAAATTGTCGTTGGATAATTTGTAAACACATTCTCATTTAATAATTAACCAGACTGCATACGTTATTTAACATTCTTAAAATATATATATCTAAATAAATCTAAATAAAATGAATAATAATGGTTATTTTATTTATATCATTATTACTAAAGACAAACAATTTTCAAGCCTTAAAAACCTCAATAATTTTTCTTAAAGTAAGATCAAAATGCATATGTGGAAACAACTAAAAACCACAACAAAACAAATTTACATTTCATGTACAGTCAGGTTATGTTTTATTCTTTTAATTGGTTTAGTAAGCTTTAAAATTCTGTAGTAAAGTAAAGCAAAAAGGAAGTTTTCCAACAAGCTCAACAGCACGGTTAATATTTTATATATTTAGTATTGAACCATGTTTATTTTTACACAAATATACACTCATTCCAATAATTTATTGTTTATTAAACGGTTGTACGAATAGACAGAAAAAAAGAAAAGAAAAAAAGCTGCACATCATTAAATCTCTTTCAAAACGTTTTAATCAAAACTATTACTTTATCTGCGGCTCTAGATTGCACATAGTCTGCCTCTCAAACCGCATGCCACCGCACTACATAGGCTACAACGCCGTGGGTGGGTTACCATGGTTACCAGAAATCGCGTGCTGTTTTTCACACCCTTCTTAGTGTGGTAAGCAGCCTGTGCGGTTTGGAACGCGGCATGCAAACAAATTGCGGGTTTAACCGTCGGGTTTAAATTTGCATAATGCGCACGTGGAGCTGCATCTCCTTTAAGCGCACTTTAACATGCCGCTGCTTTTCACGTGCGCCACATGAACACACTAAGTAGACAACAGCCAGTCGAACATACGCACACAAAGCCGATCAAAAGTTCCATGTGTGCTCCTGTCTGAGGAGGGAACCCCAGCCCCCTTACCTCACGCATGTTCTTTCATCCGGAGAGGCACGCAACAGCACAAAAAAACAAAACACGCCACACACAAATCTAACGTGCACGGCGATCGAGCGCGTCTGTAAATTTAATATTATAATCAGACGTTTTTATGGAATGAGCATGATGATAAGGACCGCATGGTCTGCAAACAACCCCCCGCCCCCACCACACAAACAGGCACTATGAGGATGCCTGACCATCACAGAATCTGTCACAGTAATCGCTTAATTTGTGAAAAACAATCATAGCCCACGTTCTATGCAAAATAAAATAGGTTTGCAACAGGAATCCGAACGCTGTCGGATTTGTTATGGGGTTTGGAGGGAGAAAATGTTTAGCATCGACCAATTAGTTCCCCCTTAACTTCTCCCTCCATTTTGGTTGTTTGCGATATTGACAAGCACCGTTCCTCGCGCCAATAGCCCCCTGAAACCATACGGAAACGCTGCATATTATCTCTTGGCTCCAGCTTTATGATCGGTAGCAAAGCACAACTCTTTATCCGACAACTTTTTTTTGCAAATCACGTGGTGAAAAGAAAGTCTAACGCATTTAAATCCAAATTCGGCATTATGCGTGATACAGCACACGCGAACGCAATTCTGCCGACAGCACCGTGTTTACTGTCGTCTCGTGTGCAAGTATGTGTCAAAATTTGCGCAGCACGAGTGCGGCGTGTATTTTATTTTTTAACCTAGTTCTTACGATTCGCGTGCGTTCGCTACGGCTAAACCGATGTTATATATCCAGAGAAGAACTTAAACTGAACTAAAGTGCAACACTTTACCTATACTAACTTTTTTTTACAACTCCAGGATTTCCTCTGGTTGTTGATATTCATTCGCGATGAACGCGAAGTGACAAGACGGAACAGCTTAATTTATATTAATTTTCTATGAATTTCTATCTTCCGCTGCTTTTCTCTCAGGTCCCAAACTGGGCGCTGATTAACGCAAACTTTTTCCCTAGCTCACCCTCACTCATAATTTGAATAACCCGATATTTTAATTTAAGAACACTGTAACAATTTACTTAATTTACGCAAAACTTACCGTGGGAGACTTAACATCCTTTCTAGGGCGTTTTCCTTGACTTTCAACTATTTTCCGAATTTTAATAATTTTTTTTCTCATATTTTTTGCTGGACGCGGCGGGCCTGAAAATTGTTTGCTTTCTCCTCTTTCCAGCAGCCATTGTGTAGGCTATGCGCTGCGGTGCAACCAAACGCGCTTGGCCACGCCTACTCGTTTTCCCCGCCCCTCGTGTGTTCTGTGATTTGTCTGTAACACTGTCATTTTCATATTTCACTGTCAACAGACGATTTTCTCAAAATATAAAAAAATTCGGACTCGTCGACGATTCTGTCAATCGAGATGACCCAAGTTAATTTCTATTTTAAACAATAGGTGGGCTATAAGCGCTAAATGCTTACAAATTGGTGGCTAGAAAACATGTCACTCAACTTAGCAGCCTCCGGTTTATTTTAGATTGCACTGAAGATTGGTCAAATTGACCTTCAATCTCATGAGGGGCGGGACTTCACCTGGTTACGTTTTATTTGTGGCTCAGTCTGACATGAAGTTAAGATGCTAGGTGTCTCTGTTACTTAGACATGTGAGTAAGCGCTGTTATTACAGTCTGATATGCAATAACAGGTAAGTAACAACAATACAAACACGTTCACGTGCTTAAACCACCGCGGTAAACTTTACAGACATTTACAAAAGGACTGTAGTGTTATTTTTTTAAACTGGCGATAATAAGAGTCGGAAGCTAACAGCTAATAAAGCTAAGGACATCGATAAAACTTTGACATTGTAAGGTAAAGAACATGCAAATGAATAACTAAAATAAAATAATTGTTTTGCATGTAAGAACTGGTAAATTATCCTCATAATATATAACTATCAATACTATGCTCTATGGGTTTTTTTGTTCATGTCTTTTAGCGACCAGAGGTTTAGCTTAGCTTGGCGTTCTTCACCTGTTTTAATTGGAGGTCATATTGAATGAAGCCCCGCCTCAAGCTGGAGCACCAGGCAACTACTGTTTAATGTAAGATAACAGGTTTCAGCATGACTTGTATCCATCTCATTTTATAAATCTAACTGAGGGTTAAGAGCGGTGGCAGCTTGGTGTTGCTGGGATTTGAGCTACCAGCCTTCTGGTTAAGAATCCCGCATCTTAATTATAATAGATTTTATTTCCACCATGTTGCATGTATACAGTAAATAT
>JAOTQW010000033.1:8548572-8559138 GCA_026260075.1 Sisor rabdophorus | reverse complement strand
GTGATTCGCTGTGGCGACCCCTAAATGGGAGCAGCCGAAAGGAGAAGAAGAATTTAGTCAAATGTTTTGCACTTTGAAATCTTTTCTTACTTTGTGACAGCTCCATCAAACATTCCAGTATTGATGAAGAAGGGACACACTATAGTAGTCTTAACTCCATCACAGCCCATAGCCAACAGTTCCAGAGCCATGGACTCTGCAAAGCCGACTGCTGCAAACTTGCTAGCACAGTAATCTGTCAAACGTATACACACACATACACACACATAAACATAAAACTGTTAGGCTGGCGGTTGTTAAACAGGGGTTAATTTGATGTTTACAAAAACACACTGTGTTGTGGGTGTATACCTGCCAGTCCGCTAACACCAATGAGTCCAGCGGAGCTAGCTATGCTGACCACATGACCATGATTTGCAGCAATCATCGCTGGAACAAAAGCCTTGTATGTCTAAAGAAAAGAACAAGAATACATTTGTGATGCAAGGCGCGTATTTGAAAGAGGAAGTGAGACATCTCTGAATAACTAACCCAGAAATGAGCCATGCTGTTGACCTCCATAGTCTTCTCTATGTGAGAGTCAGGACATTGAAGGAACTTTTTGCCTGTGACGATGCCGGCATTGTTTACCAGGATGTTGATATCACCCACCTCCCGTTTGACCTAAGAAAAGCAAATTGAATCAATTTTATCTATCCAACTAGATTACCAATTATGATGTAGTCACAATAACAGTTTTCAATAGCTTCATTCTCCAGCACAATATAGCAGTGTTTGGAATCAAAAGGCTTTTGTATTTTTTTAGGCCAGCTGTACTGTCAACATGTGAAAATGTAACGACTGGTAGCATACATTTCTAAACATAAATAACATTTTAAAGTGCATATCAATTTATTTTATTATAAACATCATCCAACTAATATTAGGCTTATGATTGTAGGGCAAAATAGATTTATTAATAATAGGTTTATTTTATTTGTAACTCCATCAAATCTGACCTGGAACACTTCATTTTTAATCGTTAGCAGTTAGAAACGGAGCGAAAGTCGTAGCGGAAGTCGTAGAGTGCAATTCCAGGGGTTTCCCAACCCCCAAGTTGCCAATGCTGGGCCCCTAAGCAAGGCCCTTAACCCTTAGTTACTCAGTATAAAAGAGATGAATGTTAGTCTCTCTGGAAACTCGGTTCTGGAGTTCCAACCCTGATCAAACTCACCTGAACCAACTGATCAAGATCTTGCTAGGTATACTGGGTAACTTACAGGTAGGTGTGAGACAAGTTAAATCTAAACTCTTATCCAAAGCGACTTACAATTGAGCAATAAGGGCCTTGCTTAGGAGCTCAGCAGTGGCAACTTGGTGGTGCTGGGAATCAAACCACGGTCTTACTGGTATCAGTCCAACACCTTAAACACTAGACCACCCCTTCCACTTATACCCTACAATGTGTGTGTATGTGTGTGTGCTTACCTGGTCCGCCACTTTGTACACCTCCTCACGGCTACTACAGTCGCAGGTGTAGGTGTGCGCTCGTGCGCCGTGTGTTTCTTTGACGAGGCGCGCGGTCTCCAGGTTTCCCGCCTCGTCGATGTCCCAAAGTACCAGGCGCGCGCCGAGCCGTGCAAACTCCAGCGCCATTATCCGTCCAAGTCCAGCTCCAGCTCCGGTCAACAGCACGAGCTCGCCGTCAATACTTTTCCTCCGTGCCGGTACGAACAGCCGGACTAACGCCTCCAGGTAATAAACCACCGACAAACCTAACACCATTAGAGTCTCCAAAAAAAAGTTCATAGTGGCGAAAGAAAGCAGGCCTTGACACAGAAGTAAGTTTTTAGGGTTGAGTCTAAGTGAATTTAGCAGCGTTTACTGTGAACTCCAGATGCGGTGGAGGTCAGGTTCATTTACCTCAGACAGATGAAAAGTCCACTGGTGAATTCATTCGCTTTTCTATTTTAAACCAGCATCATACAGTCGACCTTCGGTCTTTAAAACTTTATTTCCACATCGTTTAACTGTAATACAAAGGTCGGTATGTCCGCCGCAGCTCGGTAACGGTACAGGATGTCTAGGGGGCGTGGCTTCGTGTTAACTATTTGTGAGGCGTGGAGCTGTGGAGCTGTGGAGCTGTGGAGCTGTGGAGCTGTGGAGCTGTGGAGCAGGTCTGCGTTCCCTATATTCTCGTCCAAGTCACAACAATACACAGTGTGGTTGAACTGGTAATACACACACAATTTTATTTAGTGTGTGCTTATTTAACACAACAATGAAACGTTTCAGTGCTGGAGAAAAAAAGGAGGAATTTAATTGACCAAATATTTCAGCAAATGCACAACTGGAGTCCAGTAAATGAAGTGAGGTGAAGGTGAAGCTGCAACTGGAAGCAGCTTCCATAAATTCTACCACAAATGTAGTTCTTTTTAAATCTGAATGTGAAGTTTATTTTTTTAGGTGTCTACACCTTAGCCATCAAAACTGTGACTATTACTGCATACATTTAGCCTATTTGTTGCATTTTCAACTGAGCAGTTGAGACTTTTTAAAGTATTATTCCTACTTTGCTGTTTTTATAAAGCTCCACTCTTCTAGTAAGAATTTAAAGCTCGAATGTGAGATATCTCTTTATATGCTGGGTTATTATTAGAGTGAGAAAAAAACACTAGTGTTTTGATCTTAACGCCACTGAACACCTTTAAGATAAACTGGAATCCCGACAGCAGCTAAAACCTTTCTTACCTAACATGAATGTCTGATTTTACTAATACTGTCTACAACAGCTGTTATAACAGCTACAACAGATCAGACACTAATGTCAGGTAAGGTGGGTCTGGGGTGCAGTCGGCATTCCAGTTCATCTCAAAGGTGTTCAGATCAGGACTTTGTGTCGAACACTAGTTTTTTTTTCACTCTAATAATAACCCAGCATGTGATAATTGAGGTCAGGGGCTTTGTGCTCAAGGGTCGTTATCATGCTGAAACAGTGTTAAAATCTCTTAGTTTTCGTGAAGGATAACGTAGAATATCGTTATACCTAGAATAATGTAATGCTACAACATTCAGAAACATTCTAGACAAAATGTGTGCTTCCATATTTGTACCAACAGTTAAAAGGGGAGTCACATATGGATCTGATGGTCAGGTGACCACAAACTTTTGGCTATAAAGTGAATATATATATTTTTTGTATAACTTCTTCATTGGGTGTGTCTAAAAGGACTTTAACGTTGCTGGATGAGATAATGCAAGTTAGACCATACGTGATAAGTGATATGATGTACTGTTGTTATGTGTAATGGCATACATAATTCATTGACATTGCCAAAATACCACCATTTATGATTTCAAGAATCAAAGGTGAGTTTGTGTGTGATTCAGATATCATGCTATTATGCCCTTTGTTGCAAACAAGCATTTTAATTAAATGTTTAATGGATCTAATTCTTAAAATTAACGAATTTAGAAACTGTTAATGGATTTTGCCTGTTTTTAAACCCCTTATGTACGTGTTTTTGAATAACTGAGCAAAGGTTCCAAGTTAAACACTGGAAATTTTTATGATAGATATGCTAGATCAGGGGTAGCAACCTGTGGCTTTAGGGAAAAACAATTAGAATAAATAAAGAGTATTTAATTTATATTTTTTAAGTTATAATTTTTTTTAGTTTAAAATAATTCTGAATTAGAAGACTATAATAATCTTGTTATATTAAAATAAAATATCTTTACCGGGTGGCGCAGTGGTGTAGTGGTTAGCATAGTCACCTCACAGCAAGAACTCCATGTTCTCCCCATGGTTGCGTGGGTTTTCTCTGGGTTTTCTTCCAAAAAATGTACATTAGGTTAATTAGTGATTCTAAATTACCCATAGGTGTAAGTGTGTGTTAAGCGGTTACAACAAGTTTAGCTCTATATTAAATAAATACTCAAATAAACATTGATCATTTCATGAGGCAGTATACTTCACCCAGGAATTTTTTTCAGAATATCTTTTTTTGCATTCAGACAAAATTCTTGCTGTAGTAGTTGCTAATTTTCTTAATACAAAGCAAAATATATTTGATCTATATCATAATGTGAAGGTAAAAATATATATATACATTTAGATGTCAAAAAGTCTGTGTGGCTCCTGATGTTTTATTTCTTTAAGAAACTGGCTGAGATGGCTATTTAAGTGTGTCTAGATTAAAGACAAATAATCAATGAAATATGATATTTGGTAAGAACCTTTTCAGAGAGTTGAATAAAGATCATGTAGCTAAGTAAGAATTCCAGCTGCACTTTACACTTCAAAATAATATTGTGATGTCAAATACCATAATTATTTGTGTCAGTACAATTTTAGGCCAGATATAATGATCCATTATATCATTAGCATCATATTAATCGCTATCTTTATGTATTTTAACATAAAGTTAACGTGACAGGACATGTGCGTGAAATAGTGAATTTTGACTGGTGCAATGTTAATGAAAGGCAAAGGCATTCTGGCACAGAGGCATTGTTTTGCAGTTTTCAAGCAGTTTATTTAAGCTGTACAGCATATAACAAATTTAACCAGTCAACATAACAACTCACTATGAGAAATACTGTTGTGTCAAAATTACTTTACTGTGGAAAAAAACACAATAAATCTGTTGGTGTAGTAAATTTAAAATGCAGTATGTAGTGCAGTTTTGCAGTGCAGCCAATAAAACAGGGAACAGGAATAGATGAAACTAGGATCAACCAGTGTAAACTATAAAACATTAAACTGTTCAGGTTTGCATCTATAAAACATGTATTCCAGTTGCCACAATATCATTTAAAATGTGTTTTTCTTTTACATTCTGAATTTTTTGAGCTTTGCAACGATACTACAAGCAAATTAGACACGTAGTGTCAGCGCAAATACATTGTAAGCATGTGATTTCGGTGACCAGGAACCCGGAAATAAAAAAACTGAAAAATGAACGGCCAAGTCAAAGGTTACCAAACTCTGTCCTGAAGATCTGGTGTCCTGCAGAATTTAGCTTAAACCCTAATTAAACACACCTGAGCTAGCTAACCGAGGTCTTATATTTATAACCATTTAGGTGTTTTTCACTAAGGCAAGTTGGATTTAAACTGTGTAGGACTGTGTGTCCTCCAGAACAGTGTTTGGTGGCCTCTGAGAAAAGCGATTTGTATCATCAGTATTCCATGAAATGTCCATATTTTCCCCCTTGCTTTTCCTCCTTTTGAGGTGAACGTTTAAAGACATCTCTGTAAGGTTTAGGCTCCTCCCCCCAATCTGGCCTGCCCACCCGCCGCATGAACCCACCATAACGTTTCTGTAGCGGCTTTACACCACCGCCTGATTCATAACCTCTGCGCATAAAGCCACCGTAGCGTTTTACTACACCCTCTAACTCATCAACCTCTGCCTTTGCATTTTGGCTGCCCTTCATTGAAAGCTCCTCCTTCTCTGCATCATCTTCAACCATGTTGGCCAGCAGCTCCATGTCACTTTTGGAAAGGATTTCTCTGCCTTGATCTGTGTAATCAAGCTGTGGTTGAGAAATCTCTGCTGCTTTTTTCATGAAGCCTCCATATCGTTTCATAAAGCCTCCATAACGCTTCATAAAACCTCCATATCGCTTCATGAAGCCACCATATTTTTTCTCCTGATAGTGTTGCTGGGGTAGGCTATAGGTTTCTGTGAAGGCTTGCTCTGTGCCTTCAGGTGTTTGCAGAAAATTTTGACATATGCCCCAGGAACCACTATTGGACAGATGACCTTCACACTGCAAGATGCATTCCTGCCAAAATATATGAATACCATCTGTGAGTCATTGGGCTTACAAACCCATGTACATATCAGCACCTGTCTATTGGATAATTAGACACAGAAGTGTTGATGACTGACTGTTTTTCACTAACATCTGTTAACATTTTACATGACTAACTCAATTCTCATTCATCTTGTAGTGGGCTAATTCATGTGAATGGCTGGGAAGTGGAGATAAGCTCTGAGGATACACATGAATTTAAATAGAATGAGAACAATTTGATTTAAAATACCTGAAATTATAATTGTATAGTTACACCTGAACTTAAAGGACTTCAGTCCTTTAAAGCTGTATCTACATCACAAAAGGTCTTTTTTCCTTCTCATTATAATAGGATTTTAATTTTTTTTCTATTTTTAAAACTTACTTTTGTTATTCACAACATTTTCTAAAATACTTTTAGATTGTATCTATTTATCTCATATTTTCTTGTCGTTAATCATCCACAATGGACCCTAGAGCAGCTCTAATCAATACATTATTAAGTACCATGAATTGATTTAGGGAACGTATCTTAATTTGAAAATACCACGAAATCAATTTACTATAGATAATATTTTAGTCATAAAATGGATTTAATGCTGTTGTTGATACACTTTTTGTTTGTTCGTCGGTTTATCAGTTACTGATAAAAACAGAACAAATGAGGGCTGTACTAAAAACAGTACTATAAATACAATAAATTCATATTTTTTAAACAACAATATATTATTAAACTGATATTAATAACAAAATTAAATAGAAATGATTGTGCATCAAATAATAGCAACAATGTTTACTAGTAGTAGTGGTGGTGGTATTTTATTAATGATTTAATAGATTAATAACCCAGAGTCTTAATCATGGCAGCTGCTAAAAAGAAGTGTTAGCTTTGGGAACAAAATGTTCCACCTAAGTGCTTTTGTTTTGCAGAGGAGGTTTAGATGTGTTAACGTTGCGGAGCACTAAAAGCTCTCAGTGTCGAAAGACTTACTACAGAGTCGGCGTGGGTTTGCAGGAGGTGCACTGAGCAATAGGCGCAATCGGAGCCACAATTCGCGCTCACCATCTGCAAACAGGCGCTGAACAGAAGCGCCCAGCAGAAGCGCATCAGCCCCGAGCACAGCTACATGGCCGCCCAGAAACACAGAGACACAGAGAAAGAGCAAACGCCAAAATCAATATGAGAAAAGACTGAATGTTTCATAGTTCGTAGCGGTGTTCGGATGCGCATCAAAACCTGCGTGAACTATTTGTAAAGCGCTCATGGATTGTTCATATGCTAAAAAAAAAACACTGTAAGGTATGTAAAGCCGAGAGGAAATTTGCTGGCATATATGGTTTATAATTATTAAATTAAAATTCGAGTAATAATTTTCTTTGCGAAAAAAGTTTCTCATCAATCTAATTTTTGTGCATCGTATTGTTGATAAAACAATCAGAAAAACATACACATTTTGTTAAACCGAGAAACTACAGAATAGTAAATCATTAAATTGTTTTTAGAGAACTAATATCAAAAATACATTTAATACGTTATATCTTAGAAACGTTGGTAGAATCTGATTTGACGAACCCGAATTTATTAGGTAGTTGAATTAAACTTCTTTATTTCTTATTTAACTATATGTTTGTAAGGTTTACTAACCTTCATCATTGTGTTGTGCGCAGCGTCTGCTTCTGATGCGCGCCGCTGTCTGATGTAGTCGATGTGCAGCCACAGGTCTGTCGAACTAAGTAAACTGACAGTGTGTGTGTGTGTGTGTGTGATAGAGAGGAGAGGGAGAAGAGGGTGTAGATGAGGCTTATTTTATTGGTTTTTTTCCCACCGTAACTTGCAGTTTGGAAGAATAAAGGTGCTCTCCACGACGCGAGCGTTTCCAATGTGCGTGTGCGCGCGCGCGAGTCTTTTAATTCCACAGAGCCCAAAGAGAATGCGCTGTCTGGCGTGAAATGACGCAGACGGAAGAAAATGTTACCACATAATGACCCACTTCATCCAATGCAGCTAATTATGCGTAAGTGAAATCGAGAAAAGGGGTGAGTGGCAGGGGTCAGGGTGGTGGCAGCAGGGTCCCTGTCTTCTAAATCACATCCCAGCCCGAGCTCAATGGACCAAAGCAGTATTCTCCATTTCCTATCAGGTCAAGCAAGTGCTTGGAGTCTAAAAGAGAATCACATGCATACAACTTCCATACAATATGATGATGAGGTCAATATGATGATGTTTTCAGGAATACAAACCCGCCCAGACATATACTTTAGTGTTCGATACTATTCTGTTCAGTAAACTGTGACTGTGGTGTTGAAGTCATGCCTTTTGTTGTAGCATTTTAGCAAGGTGTGTATTTTCTATGGCAGCTATTGATCACTATCCATACTTATAACGATCACTGATGTCATTTTAACAGTCCAAATGGCACGCAATAGCATTTTAATCAATGTTCATACTCATGATCGAGAGTATTGGATCATATCTACACACATGAAAGAGAACCCAATCAATGCAGATCATCCAATTACTTAGCTACGTGATCATCATTTTTAGCTTTACACTGCTGATGCATTGCCATAAAACACAATTGGCTCAAACCCGTGACAGCCATACTTTTTAAATGACAATTAAACAAAAAATAATTACAATTATGCTAACGGCGCGGTGGTGTACTTGGGGTACTTCCTTCAGGATTTCCTGAGTCCAAAAACATGTACATTGGGTTGATTTTGATTCTTAATTGCCCAAAGAAGTGAGGGTGAGTGTGTGTGGTTGTTAAAAAAAAAAGAAGCAATGATCCCCGCACGAGCTATTCGCTTGAATGTTTGACAACTAACATTACATTCATTGTGTAATGTCACACAACAGGTCTTTCTGTGCAGAGTTTGCATGTTCTCCCCGAGCTTGTGTGGGTTTACTCTGTGTACTCCAGTTACCTCCCACAGTCCAAAGGCATGTACATTAGGATGATTGTTTAATTCTAAATTGCACATAGTAGTGTGTGTGGTTGTGGTTGTTCGTTATTTGTATGTGTGGCCCGGCCATGGACAGGTTACCTGTCCAGGCTGGACCCTTGCCTCTCGCCCTCTATGTGCTGGTATAGGCTCGAGCAGACCCCTATGACCCTGAGTGCTAACCACTACGCCACCGTGCTGTCCGAATAAAAAACATGAAATACTTACATTTATTATCTGATACAGTATATTCATTCATTCATCTTCTATACCTGCTTATTCCCAAATCCGGGGTCACGGAGGTCTGCTGGAACCTATCCCAGAGCACAAAGGGCGAGAGGCAGGGGTACACCCTGGACAGGTCACAAGTCCATTGCAGCTAATACAGTACTTTACTAAATTAATAGTCCTCAACTGAGCAAGCCAGAAGCGACAGAGGCAAGGAACCAAAACCCCATCTATGTGTGTGACAGAATAGAGAAAATTTGTTGGAAAAACAGGCTCACGGGATCAGTTGTCCTCTGACCACACATACAGTAGGTTACCCAAAGTTCTTTCTGGGAAATTGCCTTATTATCACTAAGTGCCAATCCACCAACTGGGCTGGTGGCAACGTTGACAACAAGTTAGGGAATAAGCGGGTTTAGATGATGAATGAATGAATGATACAGGATATTATCAGGGCAATCTTTATGCATTATTTTAGCAGGGCAATGGTTTTCTTCTCATAATGTCTGGTTAGAATATCCTACAATTTCTACAGACAGTTCACACAGAACATAAAAAAAAAATAGTGAGTAGCATTTGTTTAGGAAAAATTCCATGGTTAATGAGAGGTGTAAGAGAAGATAGATCAGACTTTATTAATCCACCAGGAACAGGAATCAGAGACACAAATTGAAGAAAACTATGCACTGAAATATTTCGAACCCCAGATTAATTAAACCTGTGCCTTTGTTCATCAGGTTTCATTCCAATATGCTTTTTAGCCCATCTACCTCAGCGTTAACATGTTTTGCATTTCCTCCACATACCACATACATTCCACCCTTCACAATAATGCCCCAACCCCACCTCAAACTAACTGAACTCTAAAATAATTAAAGAGGGATATATGTCAAATTTGATAGAATCAGCACTTTCTTAAATACCTAAAGCAACATGCATTTTACAAACAATCAATCCCTGAACAATACTAAAGAATACACTTATCTCTTTTGTAAGGAACAATAACTGTAGCTCTTGACTTGTTTTTGACCTTGCATGATGTTATCATTACATTGCCGCCACATGATTGGGTAATTGCACAAGTGATCAGCTTCTTCTATTGAATTACAACTTCTCAAGTTACAAGTGCAGTTGTAAGTCAATTTTCCATGTTCTTGGGCTAGAAAAATTAAAATTTTCACAATAATTTTTCTCTGTGGTCTCTGAAAAGCATTTTTATAAAAGCTTCAAATCAAACTCCATTACATCTTGCCATTTCTGGCTTCTGTGTGATACCTATGAGGATTTTTTCTTCTTCATCCTTGTTCTGCATTCTTAGTCATTGAAAAATGCTCTTTAGTGCTAAGTATTTTTGAATGGACAGGATTATGACATTATCTTTACATTATTCCTTGGCCTTTAGAGTTACTTAAAGCTTATCATTATTAAAGATAATGTCTAAGTGAAAATATGATGTTAAATATTTGTATATTTCTATATTCACAGATATTTTATATATCTGGGCGGAGTGTGCATGTTCTCCCCGCGCTTGCGTGGGTTTTCTCCGGGTACACTGGTTTCCTCCCATAGTCCAAAAACATGTGCATTAGGTTGATTGATGACTCTAAAT
>JAOTQW010000033.1:8535890-8548472 GCA_026260075.1 Sisor rabdophorus | reverse complement strand
ATAGGAGTGAATGTGAGTGTGTATGGTTGTGTGTGTGGCCCTGCTATGGACTGGCCATCCAGGGTGAATCTCCCTCGGCCTATGTGCGCAGGGATAGGCTCCAGCAGACCCCGTGACCCCGGATTCGGGAATAAGCGGATAAGAAGATGAATGAATGAATGAATGAATGAGCTGAAGTGAATTGTACTGTACAATTTAATTGTACTAAACTGCACTGTGGTGGCGCCGGTGGTGTAGTGGTTAGCACGGTCGCGTTACAGGTTCCGGGTTCGATTCCCGGGGTTTCCTCCCGTAGTCCGCGAAGGACCAATGACCTGTCCAGAAAAAAAGTTCAAAAAGTTGAATTGTAAAAAAAGACTAAGAGCTCTATTAACTTATTTAACGTATATTATATGATTACTTATTTTATTAAAATTTACTTAGAGAAGCTATCTAAAGTGCTACATTGTCATTGAATTACTAGCATAATTTATTTGAGTGTAAAAAGGTGAACTATTTTCTAGGAAATTAGTCCAATGTTTTCCTGAAAGGGTGTGCCCGTGTGTGTGTGTGCCCGTGTGTGTGCCCGTGTGTGTGTGTGTGTGTGTGTGTGTGTGTGTGTGTGTGTGTGTGCTCGGGTTCATACATCATGGTGGAGGAATGAAAAAAAGGTTATAAAAACATGAATCAATGTTTCTTTTTTTCTACTAAGACCGTTATGCTGTTATCTGTCTTCCTGTCTGTCTCTCTGTGTTGTGCAATAGCATACTAACATACATTCCAAGATCTGACAACTTAAAGTATCTATTACTCCAGGACTAAAGTATTTCAGTTCCTTGACAATAGCTTTTTGACATACCTTCTCATTTGTTCTTAACCTACTTCTATCCTTGCATAATAAAATATTATTTATCTGGTGGTACCATGTGGCAGAAAATATTTTAATACCCATTTCAGCATAGTAACAAACTAGTTTCAGATAATTTAATACATATTTCTTCTTCTCCTTTCGGCTGCTCCCATTTAGGGGTCACCACAGCGAATCACCAGTCTCCACCTAGCCCTATTCTCTATATTCTTCTCACTCACACATACTAACTTCATGTCTTCATTTATCTCATCCATATACCTTCTCTTTGGTATTCCCCTTTGCCTTCTACCTAATTAATAATTTAATACATACAAAATTTGAAATTTTTATGCATGAATAATTGTAAACTAGATATCATTTTAATAACAAAACCCACTTGTGCTTGCATTGATTTGTTTGTTTTGCATTATTTGTAATAAATGCATTATTTAGCTTAGATTCCTAATTTATTCATTCATTTATCTTCTATACCTGCTTATTCCCTAATTTGGGGTAACAGGGGTCTGATGAAGCCTATCTCATCGCACATAAGAGATTCTTAATTACTATGTAAAAATCTATTCATTTTTTTTACAATATTTTTGGGCATTTTTTGGCTTAATTGAATGGACAGGGAGATGAATGGGGAGAGAGAGAGAGAGAGAGAGGGGGGCAAGATCGAAAAGAATTTGTGCATGTGAGTGCCGCCACCCCGACCCACCACAACATAATGCTGCCACAATCATTCATTCAGTCCATCACAAGGCCACACACACACAACCACACACTCACACATTCACTCCTATGGGGAATTTAGTCACCTAATGCACATGTTTTTGGACTGTGGGAGAAAACCGGAGTACCTGGAGGAAACCCAAGCAAGCGCAGGGAAAACATGCAAATCGGCTCAATTTAGAAGCAGGTGGATGCAGGTGTAAATAATAATAACCACACACACCTATTCTTATGGGAAATTTAGAATTACCAATTAACCTAATATATAAGCACGGAGAGAACATGCAAACTCCACACAGTAAGAACTCTGCAGGGGAATCGAACCCAGGACCGTCTGGCTGTAAGGCGACTACGCCAACCACTGAGCCACCGTGTGTGTGTGTTTCTGAGTTCACAGTAATTTCCCTATCATCTCGAACATTTTAAATATGTCTATATTATTTACCTTATTCTATACCCATCAGTCCACTTGATCTGAATTCTATTGTTTATATTACTGTTCCTTTAAGAAAAAGAAGCATGGCTTCCAGTCAGGCTTAAAGAGACAAGACCTGTATAAAAATGGGTGTTTCTTTTCATTTGATTTCATCAACTGTGCACCAGAGGCAGCACACAGGATGCAGTAACTTCCCTCGTACAGTAAGCAGGAGGAGTTTGCAGAGGGTTAACTAAAACCAGATGGGACAGAAGGAAAAAGGAGCAAGCGGAAAAGAAAGTGGGAGTAAGCGCATAGAGCTTAGGCATGGCTACATGGATTCTTGTTGCTCTTCTCGCCGTTAGTGTGTCATTCCTGTTATTAAAAGCTTTTTGGTCTAGGACAAGGTATGTTCTTAAGAGGGAACCATTTAGGAAGGAAATTCTGAAAGTTAGAAAAAATAGGTGTCTGTAAAGAAATCTATTTCTCTTTAAATTTGTTTTTGTGTTGTGTTTTGGTTAATTTTTTGAAGTATTGCTCAGTAAATCTTTTTATATCAGATTTTTAAACATGTGCTATGAAAGGCGATTGTGTATCTTTTATAACTAAACTTTCATACTTTTACTTACTTAGTTTTAATATACAGACATTCCTTCTATTTTCATCTTAAATTGTTTTTAGGATACAAGATTGTAATCTTTAATGAGTTGAATAATAATTAAGTTGTTTAATAATTATAAAAATCTGTGTTTGATTGGTTGTGGAATTTGAATCAATAAAATGTTAGAGATTATTACAACTATTTATTTATTAAATTTAAAGTGATTTATTGTTGTTTAAATTTAAAAACTCATGTGTGTCTGGGTTTTTTAGGCGGGAAAAAGAACCACCACTGATTAAAGGTTGGCCTTTTCTTGGAGTACTACTGGAATATGGTAAAAACCCACTAGGCTTCCTTCAAGCAGCTCAACAAAAGTATGGCGACATCTTCACTTGCCAGCTTGCCTGGAAGTACATCACCTTTGTGACAGATCCTTTCTCCTTTTCCTTTGTGATGCGCCAGAAGAAGAACCTTGACTTTCACAAATTCGCCATGGGTTTCTCCCAGCGGGTAGGGGACACATACAATAAGGAGGCATTGCAGATTTGGAAAAAGTGTGAATGAGAAGTTTTGTGTGACTCCTGAAAAGAGTTCCTTTGTAACTTAATTATGAGCTTGAATGACGTCAGTTTCTATACACTTTAAAATTTACTCATTTAGCCTTAGTAATGATCAGAAAGGGTGCCTGGTTACCCTATCCTTAGCTTTTTTTAAAGGAATATTAAATACTTCCTGTGCTTGTTCTTTTTTCATTTAGGAGCAGCATTTTAATTCAAGAGTGTCTATAAGGTTTTTTTTAGAGGATATATTGATTTAATAAACTAAAATTATTAGTGGGCAGCACGGTGGCGTAGTGGTTAGCACTTCACCTCACAGCAAGAAGATTGTGGGTTTAAATCGTGGGTCTTTCTGCACAGAGTTTGCATGTTCTCTCCGCGCTTGCGTGTGTTCAGGGTACTCCAGTTTCCACACACAGTCCAAAAACATGTACATTGGGATGATTGGTGACTCTAAATTGCCCATAGGAGTGAGTGTGTGTGTGATTGTGTGTCTGTGTGGCCATGTAATGGACTGGTGACCTGTCCTACCAAAGTGTTGGGAATAAGCGGGTATAAAAGATAAAAATGAAGAGTTCTGATATCTGCACCACAAGTCCACACACTAGAAATAAGACGATTACCAGACATTTTTTGAGATTGTTTTTTGTTATTTATTTCCTTTAACAGGTGTTTGGCCATGCTGATTTTACATCTCCAGTGCACAGCGAAAGCTACTGGAAAGTACACTCACTCTTCAGGCAAACACTACAAGGTCCACCTCTTGATCAACTAAGCCAGACCATGCTTGGTAATCTGCAAACCATTTTTCAGCATGGCCAGCCAAGTAGAAGTGGTTGGAATGAGGAGGGATTACAGTGCTTTACAACACGTATTATGTTTGAGGCCGGATTTGTCACTCTTTTTGGTAAAAAGGCAGGACTACTTCAGCCAGAAGGGAAGGAAGCTGTTAAGACATGCATACAGAAATCGAAGCAGGATTTCTTGGCATTCGACGGGGCTTTTCCTGCACTGGCGGCCGGCATGCCGATCGCACTGTGCCCCCGTGTGTGGAAGGCGAGAGAAGCATTAACCAAGGGATTTCTGCACACCAAGCTTCATCACAGGACGTGTATCTCGGATTTGATTCAACGCAGGATGGACGCCTTTGACCACATGCACTTGGATGAGACAGATAAAGCACGTACACACGTATGCATGCTTTGGGCTTCGCAGGCCAACACACTGCCTGCTGCCTTTTGGAGTCTCTACTACACACTAAGGTACACGATCAACAAAAATATGATTACATAACTTGTTTATTTGCTTTTATTTGTTTGGAAATATTTAAGATACATTTTCCTATGTATTTTGGCTCTTCAGAACTCCAGAAGCTTTAACTGCGGCGCAAAGAGAGATCGACCTGATTGTTACCCGCTTACCAAATGATGAACCAATCAGCCTGTCGAAAGAGCAGCTGGAATCCATGATTGTGCTTGGTATTGATAATAATTCATAGGATAAGAAAAGTTTTTATTAGTGTATATATATATATATATATATATATATATATATATAATAAAAACACGATTTTAAGTTTTACTTTTTTAAATGTATATTTATTCGCAAACATAATCTCGAAGGATGACATCATCAGAAGTTGTTGTCATAAAGAACTTAATGACTAATGTGTTTAGAGGTAAATATTGAATATCATATCAAACAAAACATAACACATTGGCCAGTCTTTTAAGTAACACCCCCTAATTGCCCCATTCATTTTACTTTTAGCTTCCAGTTTCATTAGGAGTTGATTTTAAATGCGTATTTATAATCGTATTTTTTAAAATAAAACTCCTAATGATTTTGCTAATGCTGTCTTTTCATCAGTCAAACATGGCTTTGAGTTTCAACAAATTATTTGAAGTAATTTTTTTTCCAAAAATCTCAAGTTTTTTTATGTGTAAAAGTAACATGTAATAGTTATGTGGCATTTACTTTTTTCTTAGTGTTTTATTTTGCTTTTGGAAAGTACTTTTTGTACTTTGTTTGTGCATCAAGTACATTTAGTTTTCTAGAGGGCTTTACAAGTAAATATAAATAGATAAATTGATTAATTGATTGATATCAGTGTGGGTTTATGTTGCAGACAGTATTATTCGGGAAGCCCTCCGGCTTTCAAGTGCTTCCATTATGATCCGAGTTGCAAGCGATGACTTCATTCTGACTCTGGACTCTGGCCAAACGGCAGCTATAAGGAAAGGAGATTACATCGCTCTTTACCCCAGATTAATACATCTAGATCCGGACATCTATCCAAACCCATTGGTAAATTCTTACATCTTTTCTTTTTTACATTTTAAATATTTTTTTTATTAAGTGTAAATGCACTAGCTGCTTAAGGAGTATTCGATTAAATTAGTACTGTTATTGCTGCTAAAAAAATATAGTAAAAGCATATGAGTACATCACACTAGCATTTTTTATTTAAAGTGTCAAAGTTGTTGTTTTTTAATGCTTACATATATTGTACATAAACATTTAAAGGAGGAGATTTATATATGGTTTACTGTATGGTTTAGCGCAGCGGTGTCTGAATGTAAATTATAGACTCTGGTTTGATTTTGTGAAACTGCTGGGCCCCTAAGAAAGGCCCTTAACACCTAATTGCTTAGTTGTATAAAAGAGATAAATGTAAGTTGCTCTGAATAAGGACGTCTGTCAAATCCTGTAAATGTAATGTAAATAGTTGTGATTCTTTTATTCATTTTTAATTCAGTAATGTATTTGCAGGAGTTCAAGTACGACAGATTTTTGGACGAGGAAGGGCAAAGACGAAACCAGTTCTTCAAAAATGGCCGACAGCTGAACTATTACCTTGTGCCATTTGGTTCTGGTGCCAGTAAGTGTCCGGGTCGTTTTTTCGCCATGAATGAGATAAAGCTATTTCTCATGTTGGCACTCTGGCACTATGACTTACAACTCAGTGATCATTGTGAAACTCTGTCACCAGACCGTACCCGTGCCGGCCTTGGCATATTGCCACCTTCACAAGATGTACTGCTTAGATACAAAGCCAGAGCTGACAGGTACACTCAGAGCCAGGGAAAATAATCTCAGCCTGAAAACTAGGTGTGCCATTTGCCAAGTGTCAGGAAAGGATCTGAAAAAAATTGTCGCATATAATAAATCACCGCTAACGACTCAGAGGCTGTTTAAAAAGCTATGTATTAACTGTATTAAAGCACTAAAGATTTAAAATGAAACAATAACTGGGTTTAAGCTGAAGGGTATCATGTTTATTTCGAATGTACATGCCACATGCTACTGGATAGACAACAGATGAATAAGTTCGGTGCATATGGACAAATTTGCCATATGATATGGCTAGAAACATGCAGACACCTTACCAACATACTTAAACATCTCAGAAAAATGTTTCTCCAAACTGATACCTCCACATAAATATATGTTGTTTAAACGTTTATATATGTTGTAGCATTATATTCTTTGTTTTTCATAAAATTAAGAGGCCTAAACACTGTTCCAGCAGGACAATGCCCATGTGAACAAAGCCCATGAGCTCCATAAAGACATGGCTTGTTTAGGATGCTACATTCCACAAACTGTTAAAAAAAGGGAAGATCATTGTAGAAATATATAAGGGCCTGAAGCTTAAATGGAATTTAGATGTGCCAACACTTGTCCTTTAAGGTGTGTTATTGATCTGCAGATCTAATTACTTTATATTAAATTGCCATAACAATGCATTTTAAGATTATTAGTCTTCCTCCTAGTGATGCTTTGCTAGACCTGGATTTCTGCGATCTCTGCTATGCTAGGAATTTCACTCTTTCTTTTTGTATAGGCGATTCTGTCTGATTCTATCTACAGCAGTAGCTACCAAAATATATATTAAACTTTGAGTAAAGATTTTTGAGTAAACTAAAGTAACTGTATGTAATGGGGTGCTGAAATTATGGTTTAATCATGTACATAGATATGCACTTGAATTGTTTTTGTGTTTAAAATTTTTTGTGCATATATTTTTTTATAGATGATCAGTTTGTAATACGCGTGTGCTATGTGTAAGATAAAAAAATGTACTATTAGTTAGATGGATTAAAGTACAATATATTGCATGTTGTGGCGGTGTAGTGGTTAGCCTGGTTGCCTCACAATAAGAAAGTCCTGGGTCCTAATCCTGGTCATGTTTGCATGTTCTCCCCGCGCTTGCGTTGGTTTATTTCGGGTAAGTGTGTGTGTGTGTGTGGCCCTGAGACGGATTGGTGACCTGTCCAGGGTGTACCCCCTGCCTCTCGCTCTATGTGAGCTTGGGGCTCCAGCAGACCTCCGTGACCTCCGTGAGTTCGGGGATAAGTGGGTATAGAAGATTAACGAATTAGGGGTGCAGTAGTGTTATTATTACCTTTATTATCTACTTTTTATTTATTTTTTTATTTCTTTTATTGGATATTTGATATGTCTGTCTTTATTTCTTATGATTGTCTAAATTGAGTGAATGTTTGTAAGTCATATTTATTTTGCTAATTATTAAACTCATACATTTCAGATCAATTTATCCAAAGTATAAATTGTGTTTGGCATACTAGGCACCTGTTTTTGAATTTGCCTTACATCTCTGACACTGGTGTTATTTATTAAATAGACTCTTAGAGCTAATAGCTAAGAGGTAGTTTATTATTACTTTTATAAGAGGTAATAAAGTAATTAATGATGAGCTAATATAAAGTCAGCGACATGAGGGCGTAGTGGTTAGCACGGCCGCCTCACAACAAGAAGGTCCCGGCTTTGATTATCAAGCAAGGGGTCTTTCTGTGCGGAGTTTGTATGTTGTCCCTGCGCTTGTGTGGGTTTACTCTGGGTTCCTCAAACAGTCCAAAAACATGTACATAAGGTTGATTGGTAATTCTAAATTGGCATTGGAGTGAGTGTGTGTGGTTGTTCGTCTATGTGTGGCCCTGCGATGGACTGCTGACCTGTCCAGGGTGTACCCCAAGAAAACCCACACAAGGACTGGCGACCTGTCCATGGTGTACCCCTGCCTCTCGCCCTATGTGTGCTGGTATAGGCTCTAGCAGACCCCAGTGATACCGAGTTAGAGAATAAGCAGGTATAGATGAATGAATAAATGAATGAGTAAATGAATGAAATAGAATGAACATTCTTATTATGCTGTTAAAAGACTCATAGAATTAGTGGAGCAAAGGACCTCTTTGCTGTCAGAGAGCGAAAACAACATACACGTTAAGAGTGATGAAGCTCGTGCACAACCTGAGAACACAGTGCACGCGCTTTGTCCGACTCTGACGAAGTGTATTCGATAGCGCTCGGTATCTTTAGACACTGAAGGTCAGGATCACGATACGATTAATACTGCTGTTAGTAAACCTCCGTAGATGATATAACCGCCCATTTTGTCGGTTTAAAGCTCTTCTATTACCCACATCTCGGCATCGTTCAGGTGAGTCAAAGGATGATTTTGATCTGACGCAAAAAAAAACCCCCAGACATCGATCGTTATTTAAAGCTGAAACGGGTTTTACACCTGCGGCGAGTGCAGTCCTGTCATTTGTTGGATTTTGCGCGTTGTTCCAGTTTCGCATTGCGAAATTGTCGCCGGTGTTGCCTCACCCTTTGTGCGCCTACATGCACACTTGTAAGTTACGATTCTCAGCCTTTAAAAAAACCCCTAATTTCCCAGTGACGTGCGAACGAACAGCTCGCGGGCGTCAGTTAAATATTAAGGTGCGGCATTAAATTGTACATTTACATTATACATTGGGGGGGTGGTGATCCGATTGTTTACATTTTGCTGACGCCGTGACGTAATGCTTGCTGCATGACGGGGATGCGGTTTATCGCATCCAAATAAACAGACAACCTGTTTTGTGTTTATCACTGTATTTGGATTACTGTCGCAAAAAATATCATGCGTAATAAAGATGTGTACTAAGATAGGCTTTATTATATTTAAAAATACATATTATTCCTTTATTTATTTAGAAAAGAATTAGCTAACACAAAATACATAGTCATATTATTAGGTTTACTATAAATAAAATAACTTGCTTACGTGCTTTTATATCCTATCCAGGACCTGTGTGTGTCTCTAAGGTAACTAATACCGTGTACCAAGAAACGGGAGAGCAGCCATGTCACTGTATCCGTCTTTAGAAGACCTGAAGGTGGATAAATTTATTCAGGTATGACTGAAGACCGGGTGATTGTAAAGAAAAAACAACATTTTGACATTCTTTATTTTTTATTTTTTTAATAAAGGGGGAAAAGTTTATCTTTATCTCATCTACAGGCGCAGAACACTCCTACTGCCAGTCCATTCAAAGCCCCGCCCCCGTCACTGCCAGACCCCGCCCTATACCAATGTAGCCCCGCCCACAACGCGTCAAAAGAGGAGGAAATTGGGACAGGTCAGGCATTCCTATATCGATGTCTGAAATCAATGTAGAAGATTTTATTTGGTTATATCTATAAATGTGTGTGTGTGTGTGTGTTTGTAAACAGTTGCATCTGGAAATTTGTATCCTCAGCTGAGTGACTTTATGGGCCTCAATCTTAGTATCGAGGCAATAAAAACCTTTTCTACAACATTCCCAAAGCAAAATAGTGGAGTAAGTCTTTTTGTGGTCGTGTAGATTTTTATGTACATTTTTAATCGTGGCATAAATACATGCAGCATTGCTAAAGAAAAGGTTGCATCTTCTGTTTTTGAAGGCGGTGAGTGTTTATTCCCCTGGAACAAACTGGACAGTTGCTCCTATAACTGGAAATGATATAGGAGTGAAGAGGGCTGAGATTCGTCAGGGTGTGAGAGAGGTGGTGATCTGTAAAGACATGGATGGGAAGATCGGCCTTCGTCTCAAAGCGATAGATAATGTAGGATCCATAAGATGTGTACACATTTACATTTACAGCATTTGGCAGACACCCTTATCCAGAGCAACTTACAATTCGCTCACAATTTGGTATTAGTCCAACACCCTAATCATTTGTTGTAGCTCTGCAGACCAGCTGACATGCTTTAATAAAAAATTGTCATATTGCTACAGAAATGTAATTAGAGACTTTTGAGCATTTAGCTAACCAAAAGCAAATGACAGAAAAAGGTATACTTTCTTTCTTTCTCCTCATTATCTTCTCCATGGTTGCTACTAATAACCTAGGTTCATTCATTCATCTTCTATACCGCTTATTTCCGAACCCTGGGTCACAGGGTCTGCTGGAGCCTATCCTAGCACACATAAGGCGAAAGGACGACCTGGACAGGTCGCCAGTCCATCCCAGGGCCACACACACGCACTTACACTCACTCCTATGGGCAATTTAGAGTCACCAATCAACAATCAATTTGGACTGTGGAAGGAAACCGGAGTACCCGGAGGAAACCCACGCAAGTGCGGGGAGAACGGAAAGAATGACAAAAAGACCCCTAATTTATTCTCCAATTTGAGACACCGAGGTCTGCTGAAGCCTATTCTAGCTCTCTAAAGGGTGAAAGGCATTAGGGGCATCCTGGACTAATCTAATCTATCTCAGCCCCCCCCCACACACACACACACACGCAAACACACTCATTCCTATATGCAATTTAGAATAACCAATCAACCTAACATAAATCTTTCTGAACTGTGGGAGGAAAGCGGAATACCCGGAGTAAAGCAAAGTCGGAATTGAACCCAGGCCTACTTGCCGTGAGGCAACAGTGCTAACCACTAAGCCTTAATTTTTAAGTAAAAACGTCAACTGTAATTGGTGATATGATTTTAGTGTCTCTTGTTTAGGGGATGTTTGTACAGCTAGTACAAGTCAACACTGCAGCAGCATTAGGAGGGCTTCGTTTTGGTGATCAGATTCTGCAGATCAATGGCGAGTCCTGTGCTGGCTGGAGCAGTGACCGTGCACACAAGGTTCTGAAGTATGCCAGTCCTGAGAGAATCTCGCTAGTAGTACGAGACAGGTACACACATGATGCTTATGAGGATGTGAACTGGTATTGGGTGTATTTGTTAGTCATACAACACACAGTATATTTTATTTATAAGGACTGCCTCTGATCAATTATTGAATACATTACCAAGACAGTTCAGCAGCAATATTTTAGCAGTGGGTTTGACCTACATGGCATAGCTATACCAGCTTAATCTACAAGTTGTTGAAATCTGGTTGCTAACACACTTCCAATGTTATCTAATGATGTAGTTAAAGAAAGTGTTACTGCTACCAGACTGGAGACCAGAATTTATCGACAAAACAAGGTGTGTTTATTGACAAAACAAACAAATACGAGAGGACAGAAACTAAGCAGACTTTTATATGTTACTAGAGACAGGGGAAAAACACAGGTCAATCGGATGCTCCTGTCTTCACAGTCTTTACAGCTACCAGATTTTCTTCAGTTCAACACATCCTATTAAATATTGAAACTGCTATTACAACACTCATCAGATCACAACTCATCCTGCAGCCCTATATAATTAAATCCATTATTTAAATAAAAACTAAGCTGCTAAAACACCAGTGTCCGTTCTGGGGTCTTGGTAAAACAGGAACTAAAATAGTGTGTGGAATTCCACTGAGGTGTTTAATAAGGTTAAGTAGGTAAGGGCATGTTAAAAATGGTACCGAATTAAGGATTTATGTGTCATTCTGTAGGCCACTGGAGCGTGCTGTCACTCTGCATAAGGACATGAGCGGCCAGCTTGGTTTCATTTTCAAGAAAGGCAGAATTACATCCATAGAAAAGGACAGCTCTGCAGCTCGTAATGGACTGCTTACTGACCACCAGATCTGTGAAATTAATGGACAGAATGTGATTGGACTTAAGGTACATCTTTATCTCTTTGTCCCTTTTTCACGGTAATTATGTTCAAATCATGTTCAAACTAAAGCAAAACCACAGTTACACTTTTGTGTATGTTTCAATGTGATGTTTTTCTATAGTTATTAAAGTTATTAGGTTTTTCACATCTATTAAAGTCAGCTCCCTTTGGAGAGTATTGTGTCTCGCTTTGGAGAATTTCAAGCCATATGGAGTATTGGATTAGTATTAGTTTTAGATTTTATTTTTCCTTGACTGAACACTGGTGTTTTTAACTCTAATAATAACCCAGCATGTGATAATGGATCTCAGGCACTTTGTGCTCAGGGTCATTGTCATGCTGGAACAGTGTTGGAGTCTCTCAGTGTTGTGGTCAGGTAACCACGAATCTTTCACCCTATGGTGCTGGAATAGGCTCCAGCTGATCCCTGTGAGCCAGAGTTAGGGTATAAATGGGTATAGAAGATGGATTGATTGATAGATGGATGGAAGTTAAATACATCCTACACATAATCTTTTACTTTTATGATATTGTTCCTCGGGGCGGCACAGTGGCGCAGTGGTTAGCACCATCGCCTCACAACAAGAAGGTCCTGGGTTCGAATC
>JAOTQW010000033.1:8524205-8535790 GCA_026260075.1 Sisor rabdophorus | reverse complement strand
TGTGTGTGTGTGTGTGTGTGTGTGTGTGTGTGTGTGTGGGGCCCTGCGATGGACCTTACTGCCTCTTGCCCTATGTGCGCTGGGATAGGCTCCAGCGGACCCACTTGACCCTGTGAGCTAGAAAATAAGCGGATCTAGAAGATGAATGAATAAATAATAATTATAATTGTTATTTTTTGAATTCTGCTCTTAAAATTCTCAGACCAATATTCTAATTTGTGCGTTTCAGAATTAGTCGCAGAGGCTTCACCTGAGAAAACGTTAGGTAATTGTATGTTTTTGGCATTCTAGACTTTCTGACCTCTTTCTATATCTATGCTCTTGGGAATCTCATACAAATCTTGATTTGTGTTTCCTTGTTTTATGTTTTTAATTTAAGAGCTGTCTACAACAGAAAGATACCAAAGTGAAGACTCATACTTTAAACATCTAGAAAAAGAACGTAGGTTTAGTTGAAAAATATCATACTGCTATAATAATATTATAATCCTATATTATTATATATATTATTCAACATATTTACTCTTATTTTGGTATTTCATTAGACAACAGGCAGGTTTAATCACACTGTTTGTAGTATATTTAATGATAAATTATATTTTTTTTGTAATGCAATTGTAGTAATAATAATTCTATATACAATATTTTATCATATTATAAATTATCTTTATTTATTTATTTATTTTGTAGGCTCTACATCAGAACTTGCACATGACACTGAAGCTCCAGAGCTTTCAGTGGCACCTGAAGTGCCAAATGACCTGCCCCCTGAGACCCCCGTCAAACTTCAAACTACTACAGAGCTGCCGACTACCCATGAATCAACACCAGGGATTCTTTCAGAAACAGAGGGTGAGGGATTGTGAGAGAAATATCAGTGAGAGAACTCAACACTGATAATTTAAAGTGATGTCTGAATATCTGCGTGACCTTTTTTATAGTTAAAAAGAAAAAAACAAGCCTCCTCAATAAATTTGATAAAGCAATTAAAGCAGAAATCAACGCAGCTGAAAAACTGCGTAAAAAGGTCTGTTTTGTGCTTGTTTCCTAAATTATAGTTCTTTAGTCATGTTTTTTTAAATAAAATTAGAGTTTATTTGGTTTGAACATTTAGGGTAAGGTTGAAGAAGCCCTTCGTTCCTTTGAAGCTCTTGTACAGAAATATCCTCAGAGTCCCAGGAGTCGCTTTGGCAAAGCTCAGGTAACACCAACGGACAAAAAATATCAGCATGCCTGCAAAATCCTATAGAGTTTGTTAGAATAGATACTACAGGATTTTGGTAAGGACTTTGTTGATTTTTCCAGGCTGAGGACGACCTGGCTGAGAAAATACGTAGTAATGAGATGCTCCTGAAGGCTGTAAACACTTACAGGGAGGCAGCAGAGCTACCAGATGCCCCTGCAGAACTTATCAAAGTTACGTTAAAGAGATGCGCTGACAGACAGCAGTTCCTGGGTAAGTACACATACTGGCTCATATCCTCAGATGCACATCTGCCTGAATGGGATTTTTTTTCTCAGGACGCACAAAGGGCTCTTTAGCAACCTTGGAAAGGCTTGTACAGATTTTCCCAGAGGACATTACTCTGAAGAATGATCTAGGGGTGGCTCATCTTTTGATTGGCGATAACAAGGGTGCAAAACGGGTGTATGAGGAGGTAATGTGTGAGCTATAATCTGTTTATTTATTAACAAAATAATTTGTGAGATTGGGTAGTAATATCCTGTGTGATCTGGGGCGATGTCAGCGTTGTAGACTGTAACATCATGTCTTCATGGTGTTTAGAAGATTTTGTTTACAGAAATATTAGCATGTTAGAACAGTGTCTGAACAATTTAAATGCTACAGCATGTATATTAAACAAACTTTAGGCCTGTATTAATTTTTTGTTCTTGTTTCTCTTTCAAGGTTTTGACTGTTTCTCCCAGTGATGGGTTTGCCAAAGTGCATTATGGATTCATTCTTAAAGCGGAAAATAAAATAGCAGAAAGCATACCTTACCTTAAGGTAAATTTCAGTCATATAGACAGACACACAGACACAAACACACACGCACAAATACATACGATCAATTCAAAAAGCATACTTTTGTGTGTGTGTGTGTGTGTGTGTGTGTGCGCGCGTGTGTGTGTGAATATGTCTGTGCCCATGTGTAGGAGGGTTTACAATCTGGAGCACCAGGAACTGATGATGGAAGATTTTATTTTCACCTTGGAGATGCACTGCAGAGGGTGGGAGAGCAGACTGTAAGTTGTTTTGCAAAAATAGAAAATGCTCAATTTATTTACCTCATTAAACCCTGCAGAGGAAAGGTAATTGTGTGTGTGTGTTTCTGCAGCAGGCTTACGAATGGTACGAGGCTGGTTACCGACATGGTCATTTTGCTTCTGTCTGGCAGCGGTCACTGTATAATGTGCCAGGACTGCGAGCACAACCATGGTGGACAGCCAAGGAAACTGGCTATACTGACCTTGTTCGGGTATTAAAATTGTTTTATTTTCACATATCCCACCTTAAAGGGTTTGGGGTTAGAGTGCAGGGTCCTCGGAGCAGTAAGAGTAAAGGGTCAAGGGTCCAACAGGGGTTGTCTTGCTGGTGCTGGGGCTTGAACTTTTTCTGGATCAACAACTCGGCACATTAAACATTTGAGCCACCACTGCCCCCTGAAATATGAAATACTGAAATATGATCATACAACCGCATATTTTTACTCTTGATTTGGAACAGTAAATAAACTATGCTTTTGTATTTACACATTGTTGTTAACAGTTTTTTAAAGATTGCAAAAAAGTGAAAATGTATTTTTTTCTTACCCAGTCAAAATAAAATGTGTTGCTGGCAGATTAGCTTTTTAAGAAACACAGTGTATAGTATGTAAATGTTTGGGCATGTTCTCACAACCACCTGTAGTCTACATTATCAATATTGATATTGCATAAATAAAGGCCTGTAATAGCATAGCTTAACCACTTTGGCGCTGTAATGAAGAAGACCTTACGAACTACAAACAAAATCTGTTTGTATGAGTGTTCTGTAGGCCTTTTTATCAATCTGTCTGTCTGTCTGTCCGCCCGTCCATCCATCCAAGTATATATCAGTTATTAATTAGTAGTGTTTTTGTATGTAGGCACTGGAAAGGAACTGGATGACGATTAGAGACGAAGCCTTAGCCGTGTTGGACAGCGGAAGTGGACTCTTCTTACCAGAAGATGAAAATCTTAGAGAGACGGGAAACTGGGGCCAGTTTACACTCTGGCAACAGGGTACAATATACACACTCCAGCAAATAAGACTTACCACATCGCTGATTATTTGTGTCAGTCACACACATTCTGACAATATTTTATTTACCTTTCAGGACGGAAAGTCGGTTCTTCATGTCAAAGTGTCCCTAAAACCTGTGCTTTATTGGAACGCTTCAAAGATGCCACCACGTGCAAAAGGGGCCAGGTACTTTTATTTATTTACTCCTATCTCCTAAAATTACTTTTGGCTTGGGATGTTATAATTAGATTAAAATTCATCTTCTATATGCTTGGTCTTCAATTTGGGCATCTACTGGAGCCTATCCCACCTCAATGAAAGGCAGGAGTGGTGCACCCTGAACAGGTCACCAGTCCTTTTCAGGGCCATAGATTAAAACATGTTTTCTTAACAAAGCAACTATTTAATCATTATTAAGTTATTTTAATTGAATTAAATATTTTAATTGAATATTTTATCACTGAAGTCAGTAAGAAAATATTGTAATGCTGTTATAATGATGAAGAAATTGATGTAACTATCTTTGTACTTGTCAGATCACCATGTCTTTATACATTTTGTTTAATACCATCTTGTTATATTCTTTCTATATAATTTTTTAACTTTGGTATACGTTAAGTTAAGAATGATATTTATATATAGAAAGATTATATACATAATAATTTGCAATTAAACTATTAGGCATTTTTTTTTTACATAAGAAAATAGACATTAGACAGAAATACTAATGCTAAAGTATAGCACTCCATGTATATTCCACCAGCTGAACCAGCTGCTCTGGTCTTTCCTTACCATTTTTAGATTAAGTTCTCAGTGATGCAACCTGGTACACACGTATGGCCTCACACCGGGCCGACGAACTGCCGTCTACGCATGCACCTGGGGCTCGTCATTCCTCCTAAAGGCTGTCGAATTCGCTGCACCGACCAAACGCGGTCAGTCTATAACAAACGTGTCTGTGTGAATTACAGACAGGAAAGAAATCCAAGGCTGTACTAAACTGTTCATTTTGCTGCTTTCTCTAACGTTGGACATTGCTTGTGTGTTGCAGAGAATGGGAGGAGGGTAAAGTGTTGATATTTGATGATTCGTTTGAGCATGAAGTATGGCAGGATGCAGACAGCTACAGGCTCATATTCATTGTGGACGTCTGGCATCCAGAACTCAGCCAATCACAGAGACAAACCCTTTCTCCCATATGAAGCTTTTAATCCACTGCAAATACTGTGACGTCTCAGTCGATTACAACAACTTTCTGATCTCTGGATGATCTCTGTTCGTCAACAATGAAACATATGCTGTCTGAATGAATGGTGAATTAGAAAAAAAGGTTGGTGATGAATATTTGCCATTCTGGTGTCCTGGTTTTCGAGTCAAGAGGAAAAATTAATTAACATCAGTAGATAAAATTTTACAAAGAAAAAAAAAAGATGATCAGACATTTCTTTATGCACAGACTAAATGAGATCACTGAAATGGACCAATTGGATGAAGGAATATGTAGTCTGCTGAAGGTGCAAACGCTGCATAACTGTTACTTGAAAAACCACTTGTTTACTTTATTAGAACTGAACATTACTGCAGTTATTTAATCGGCCAATCATGAAGGCAGCAACACAATACATGGAATTATCCTTATGCAGGTTTATTTTATGCCTTGTAATACTGCCATGTGATTGTTTGGTTACAAAACTGCAGCGATGTCCAGGTGTTTCTAATAAAGTTGACTGAGTGTTAGTAGAGAATGCCACTCAAGGGGTCAATAATATTTCATAATAATAAAGAAATTGTGTGATAAAATGTGTGATAAGATATTTAATACATCAGTATGTTTGTGTCTATTTGAAGGTGATTAAAGATTAAAAACCTGTGCCTTATATCATGCACTCATCAGGTGTGTAGAGACAATATGCAATGTAAAGCCTGAACAAGCATTATTTTTATATTAAATAAAAAATGTAATTACAGGATCTTTTGTTTTGTTGTATTTGTAATTCTGATGTATTTTAATGCTGTTCAATTTGGTAAATAAACCTTAATTTTGAAATGTTGGATGGCTGAAATCTAAATTAGGGTTTAATAAGGTTAAGAATCATGGCTAAGCGGATATTGGCGTAGTGGTTAGCAAAGTCACCACACAGCAAAAAGGTCCAGTGTTCGATTTCCGGGTCTTTTTGTGCGGAGTTTGCATGTTCTCCCCATGCTTGCACAGATTTTTCTCCCCAGTCCAAAGATAGATAGCACAACTATTTGGCTTTACACACAAAATAAACAACTCAAAATCAAAACTAAATGGCTTTACACACAAAATAAACAACTCAAAACGAACACCTAATCAAAATAATAAATTTGTTCGAACGAAGAAGTTGTTCCAGTAAAAGTGGGCTGGTAATTGTAGATTAAAGCGTTCTGCTCCTTTTCTTGACTGGAAAATTTATGAAGACTTTTTCTGGCTGCAAAAAAAAAAGATCACATTTATATATTGTACTGGTAACTGTACATGTGGAATGCTGCACTTTGACTCCTTTCATACCTTCATTGACAAAAAACTCTGCCATGTAGAAGGTGGTTTTTATAGCAGTGCCGGAGTGAGGGATGTACGTGTGAGTCCACTCGAAAGCATTTTTCTCTGGGTGCCACTGGGTTCCATAAATAGGGATATTATATGCTGTGAACGGGCAAAAAAAAAAATGGATCGTATAAAAATCACAGTAGCAGAATGAATATAATAATTTGTACATTCTCACCTTCCACTGTGGACACAAACTCTGTTTGTCCATCCGAGTTTGTACTTAAAATTCGGTAAAACTCTTTCAGCTGCTGGTTTGCAGTAAAATCCTGTCCCAGAGTGAAAACATTAATGCTCTAGTTAGGGATACTAGGTTATATAATCTAGTGAAACTTGCTAGCAAAAACAAAAAAACCCTCAAAAACATTAAAGTGTGGAATACCTCAGTAGTGACACTCCACTGATGAGAGTTCTCTGTAAGTGGCTCATTGGCCAGTGATGTCATTAAGTCCCCTGGGAAGTCCTTAAACATTCGACTGTCCTTTGCCTCTAAATAGCAGAGAAAGTGATCGATAAAACGATGCATGTTCTTAAACAATGGGGTTAAAGAAGAGAGCTCTTGCCACCACAAGCTTTATTATTATTTTTAATTAGCATAGCAGCTTGGCAACAAACACCCCGTTTTTTAGACACACTCAAGGGGTCGAACTGTTTATCATTATTATTGTGCATGTATAAATACAAACGATAAGGCCTTTATTTTATTATTTACTTAAATTACATATCCTAATCCAGTTTTGGTGGCTCAAATGGTTAAGACCCACCACCGCCAAGGAAAACCAGGAAGACCTGGGTTCAAGCCTCAATGCTAAAAACAAAAAGGTCTAGGTTTAAGCCCCACTCGGTTCAAGCCACACCACAGCAGGAAAAAACAGAAAGACCTGTGTTCATGCCCCACCGCTGCCAAGAAAAAAAGGCTAGACTTGGGTTTAAGCACCACCACCAACAAGTCCGGCAATGTTGGGTCCTTGAGCAAGACCCTGAATTACAAAATAAGTGGGCTCGAAAATGAATGCTATAAAAGTCTATAACTATAAATTAAATAAATGTCTATATGCCTAAAGTTTTATATGCACATTTCCAGCAGACTCTGAAGCATGTCTTCTTCAAAATATTGCCGTACACTTATCCAGACCTGCTCACCCAACATCAGTGTCTGAGCTCACTTGTAGCAGTGAGGATGTGACGTAATCCATGCTACTAAATTGAACGTGTGGACCAAAAAGACATATGAATGTAATGCACCATTGCTCTAATACTTTTGTCCATACAGTGTATTTAGTTTAAGCAACTTACCTTTGGTGAAATTAAGTGGAAGAGCGACACCGCTGGTATTAGTATGGGAAAGCAGGGGCTTTCCACTAGTCAGCAGCATGAGTTGTTCAAAGCCCAAGCATGTTCCCCATACAGGAAAATAATCTCCTTTTGAATTGGCCTATTAACAAACAACCCACTGGTAATTTGGAGTAATTATTGATTAACAAATTATAAAAAAGTTAATCTTTAGCAAGTCAACAGATGATATCAGATGAAATAGTTGCGACTGGACAACTGTGCAGTACCAACAGGGCTGTACCAAAATGCTTGGGGTTCAATTCCCAGCACCACCAAGTTACCACTGTTGGGACCTCTGAACGAGGTCAAGTTATTGAGTTGGATAAAAGAGATAAATTGTGTAGTGGTTAGCGCGTTCGCCTCACAGCTAAAAGGTTGTGGGTTTTATTCCCAGGACTATCTGTGCTGAGTTTGCATGTTCTCCCCGTGCATGCCTGGGTTTAAACATGCGTTAGGTTAATTGCCGATTTTAAGTTGCCCATAGGAGTGAGTGGGAGTGTGTGTGTTGGCCCTGTGATGGACTGGTGACCTGTCCAGGATGTACACCTGGCTCTTGCCCTATGTCCCCCACAACCTTTTTTAATTCATACATCAACTAATTCCCTAATTCGGGTTTGATGGAGCCTAGTTATAGTCTCAGCTCAAACCCGGAACCTTCACTTATTTCTTTATCATAGGTCTGTATGTATACACACAGGTTTTTTTGCGTTAAATTTGCACACTGTGTAACCACATTCTGTTGCCTTAGAGTCGCATTTTTTAAAATGACCACCGACAGAGACCGTTATGAACATCACACTAATCAGAAGTATTTCACTTGAAATATGATGTGAAGAACATAAACAAGTTTTACCTCCAGTGCAAGTTTGTAGAATATGCCTGCTGCTTTGGCATAACCAGATGAAAAAATACTGACACCACCTCCAGGAAGGAGGATTCTTGAGGGAGAAAACAGAACCAGTTGTAAAATATGAGTTCAGTTCAGTATTTAAATATACCACTTGTGCAGACATGAAAACACACCTTAGGTGTATACAAATAAATGTAAACATTAATTTAAAACAAGTCTGACCCATAATCGCTTTAGTTTTAGTATTAACTAATGTGTAAATGCTTGACAAATTTTTAAAAAATCTATTTTTTTGGACAAAAGTAGAAGAAAAAGAATGCATTTTGTCATTTACAATGATGTTGGTTTTCTTTAACTCTTTCTCTGTATACACTGCGTTTTAAATTATTATGCAAATTGGATTTAAGTGGGCCCAATTAAAGGAAAACTACATAAGAATAAGTAACAGTCTAAAAACATGTCTATCAGCTTGATTGGTGACTCTAAATTGCTCATAGGAGTGAGTGATTGTACACCCGGCCTCGTAGGACAATGTCTTGGACCAGGTATGAAAACATTTTATATTTTATATAAACCTCATTGTGATTATCGCACTGTAAAGCGATTTGTGCCTGATTTAGAGCACATACCAGTTTGTGCACATAAAGGCAGAATGAAGAAGGTTGCCAGACAAATTTATTAAACCTTAAGGTGTAGGATCTTCCAAAGGCTTGCAGTTGTGCATAAACCTACTATTCGGCCACTCCTAACCAATGACAAGCAGAAACGGTTGCAGTCTACCCAGACATGCACAAAGACTAATTTTTTTAAACTGTCTTGTTTACTGATGAGTGCCGTGCAAGGCAGTGACATCAGCAAGAAGTGTCGTTGTTGGGGCAGTGTCGTGTGTTGGGGAGAGAGGCCTCTTTAGGGTCCCTGTAGGTGTAAATGACTTCGGCCAAGTATATAGAGTTTCTAATTCTTCTTCCATGAAGAACCGTGCCTTCTGTAGAAAAATATTTTTCCGCCTTTAAACTCAACCCTATCGAGAACCTTCATCTTCAAGCAAAAGATTTGAGTTGTGGAAGGCAGTTAGCATCAGAATATTAGCTCTGGGATAGTGTTCTGACATCATGCAAAGACATTCAAGCAGAAACTATCCAAAAACTCAGAAGTTGGTTTTAAAAGAAGGGATCCTATGTTCACATGAAACTTGCCCTGTTTTTGATTAAAATAGCTTTTGATTTTTAGTGAACATCAGCTCCTAATGCTGACAAACATTTACAGTCCTTCATAGCCTACGAAAATGTTTTCAAACTCTGTAATCATTTGGACAAGTGCATTTGAGTTTTTTTTTAATATATTGATGGCGCTGGTGGCGTACCGGTTAGCACGGTCGACTCACAAAAAGAATCCTGGGTGCGAATCCTAGGCATGGGGTGTTTCTGAGCATGTTCTCCTCCGGCTACTCCGGTTTCCTCCCACTTTCCAAAAACATGTACATTAGGTCGATTGGTAACTTTAAATTGTCCATAAAAGTGAACCTGAGTGTGAGTGGTTATTTGTCTATGTGTGGCCCGGCGATGGACTGGTGACCTGTTCAGGGTGTATCCCTGCCTCTAGCTCTATGTGCGCTGGAAAAGGCTCCAGCAGACCCCATGACCCTAAATTAGGAGTATAGAGGATGAATGAATGAATGAATAAATGAGGTCATTGTAAGGTTTGTTCAATAAAATTCTAATTATACAATAATCAGACAAAGATATTTCTTGTATAATAATTTGGAACGCAGTATAGTCCAACTTTATTTCTGACTTTCTGTTGTTACCACCTTCCATAATGTTATCAATGTAAAATTGGAATTTATTCACTTACCCATTTATAGATTTGAAGATTCTGGTGTACTCCTCCTCAGTCTTATTTATCCTGCATACATGAAGGTGTGTAATTTAAAAAAATATGTATCTCTAAAATTATGTACCAGGAACCTTCAACCTTTACTGAGTAGTCTTTGCATTAGTTACACTATACCCAATATAGCCATTGGCTGATGCAGCAGATGGTGCACAACATTTTTTAATCACACCTGCTTTTTTCCCCCTTAGAATGAAAGTTGTCGTGGCTTGTTTACAATTATGGTTGGAACACTGGGTTTTCCAAAAGATATGAAGTTCAATATTTGGACTCATTCATCTGCACAACCTTAATTAAAGGTCTGTTCTTAAAAGAGTGCCGACTTGACTTTACATGATCAGCTGGAACATACAAAATTAATTAGAGTTCAAGCTGAACTTTGCAGGGTGGTAACTGCACAGGTGTCAAACTCCCTTCAGTAAGTGAGTTTGACACCTGTGCAGTTACAGAGAAGCCTGTTTAAGGTACTGGGGCACAAGTAGTATTTTAGCTTGGATAACCCAGATTACTCGACTTATTTCCCACCTCTCAATCCTTTTTTTCCTTAACTTTGACAATTGGAGAAGAGGCCTCTCAGTTCTGACACTAAATAGCAAAAAAGGTGGGTCCTCAATTATCTTTTAAAGACAGCCAGTGACTCTGCTGTTCTGACTTTGATAAGAGATTTATTGGTGGCCAGACCACAAAAAAAATATTGAGGCAGGCCAGAAGTGATAAGGATATTATTTATGACTGTTTAATGCCATAACGTCACCAAGGCTATATTTATGACGATTTTACACTAGTACGTCTCTCTCGTTAATCTAAAATAGATGGTTTTGGACTATGGGAGGAAACCAAAGAATCCGAAGAAACGATCAGAAGCGTGAAGGCAGCAGTAGGGGTGTGCGTTTTTAAGAGACTTTTGGGAGTTTCAAAACAACCTTTGCACTCTGGAATGCGTACAAAGACAAATTACTCTGCCAGAAGAAGGTTTAGTAGGCTAGGTTAAAAATTACAAAAGCTCGAATAGTTAAGGTGCTGAGTTGTTGATTGTAACACCAGGAAGACCCGGGTTCAAGCTGCCACCGCCTGCCACTGTTGGGTCCTTGAGCAAGACATTTAACCTATATCATAGGTTATACAAAGGAATACAGCTTTACACATGCCTTTATTTATTAAATAAACTACTTTGAACTGGGACTTGGGCAACGGCGTAGCCGTAGAAATGTGGCGTAGTGATTGCCACGATCACCTCACAGCAAGAAGATCCTGGGTTCAAGTTCCGTTCAAGGTGTCTTTCTGTCTGATTGTTCTCCCAGTGCTTGTGTGGCTTTACTTCAGGTTCTCCTGTTTTCTCCCACAGTTCAGTAAAGTTGTTTGTCTATGTGTGGCCCTGGGATAGACCTGGCAACCTGTCCAGGGTTCAACCATGCCTGGGATAGGCTTTAGCAGATCCCTGTGACCCAGAGTTAGGGAATAAGCGGGTAAAGAAGATGGATGATAAACTGTGACTTACATAACAGGAACGACTCGGGCGCCTGCAGACTCCAGGTACTTGACATAGGACGCGACGACGTAGGCGTTTTTCCCGGGTGAAGGATTGTAAACCTCCTGCGCTAAAACCCCTACACACACACACGCACACACACACATATATACACATATATACACATATATATACATATATATAC
>JAOTQW010000033.1:8505191-8524105 GCA_026260075.1 Sisor rabdophorus | reverse complement strand
AGTCCCACCTCCACTTCGAACTCCTCTGTCTGACCTACTGCACACCTCACTACTGCCCTGCTCCCCTCATACATATTGTGCACCACCCTGACATACTTCTCTGCCATTCCCTCGTCCTCATACAGTACCACAACTCTTCTCTTGGTACTCTGTCATAGGCTTTCCTGTCTTGCCTACTTCATATAATCATCGTATTTACCAGTTTCACTAAACTACATTTCATTTGGCGATTTAAACGCGATAACATATAATCTGGTAACATATAATAACATGACAAACCAAATAAGAACTATAATAATTTAATATATATAGTATATTGCAATTTAATATAATCTGACATAATAATAAGGAAATAAGGAAAACACTACAATAAAGATACAACCCCGGCCTAAGGAAAACACAAAATAAGTTCATAGCGAGGAATCACTGATTCCAAAGTAATGGAGTCGACTCTCTTTGTAAAATGCCCAAGTTCGGAGTGTCGATTCCGTGGTCGATTCCTGGCCACGCTGACATGCGCACAAACGAGCAGAGAAAGCGAGAGACCGAAACGAGTTAAGAGTGTTGTCGTTTCGCAGAGGTAATTCGGTTGTCGTCCACGGGCTGTAACTAGTTCGGGGAGTTGTGTCCGCTTCTGGCTCTGGGGTGTCTGAGAGCCCTGAGGGTACCGCCGTGAAGTATGGCGTTCATTAGAAAAAAGGAGCGCTGCAAAGAGAGGTATTTCCCTCTTCACTGTCTATATCCAGTTTCGGCGATGTGTTTAGGCTCGTACATCAACTCGAGCAAGCTACACTTGTCTAAAGCCTCTGTTCATCTCTGTTTATCCATTTTTATCCGACTACACAAATAAATTAGACAATCAGATTTCCAGCACGTACGACGTTATTGTTTAGAGGTCGTTGCCGGAAGTTGCTCGAGGAAATAAAGTCACATGAGCTGAAGGCTGTTAATCCTCACGAATTTAATTTACTGGCCGAAAACTGTTTAAAGTGTCGGGACTTTACGCCATTATTACACCCGCTTTCTGTTAGTGCTGTTCACTGGGGTTCTCTCTCTCTCTCTTTTTTCATCTGTCTCTCTTTCATCTGCCTCCCTCTTTTGTCTGTCTGTCTACCTATCTGTCTTTCTATTTGTTCATCCCTGTTTGGCCTCTCTCTCTCTCTCTCTCTCTCTCTCTCTCTCTCTCTCTCTCTCTCTCTCTCAGGTTTTCACTGCTCTTACTGGATCTGGAGGAATACTATTTTGAGCAGTACACCGCATGCTGGATGGCTGCTCTTCCAAACAGGTGAGCTCTGTCAAAGGATTAAGCCAACACTACTGAGATGATGTTACAATATCACCTTGTTAAAAAAAAGCCTTTAGGAGCTCACTTTTTGACATTACATACTGGACTATGAATACCATCAGTCAAAATATTCTGTCTGGAAAGGAAATGTATCAAAAAAAGCACACAGACAAACACATGGTTTTGTTATGAATTTTTTAATTTTATATACCTGTTTTACTATATAAAGCACACAGCAATCTGCAACTGTTCCAGATGTAGTCTCACTATTACTGTAACCTACAAACATATGTAAAAGGATTTTCACTAAATAAATTTATAAAATATAAATAAAGAAATAATGTAACGCTGTATATCCATCCATTCATCCAACTATTCCACCGTCCAACCAACCATCCGCGCTTAATCCTAATCGGTCTTTTTTGGAGGAAACAGGAGCAAACTCATTACAAGCACAGGGAGAACATGCAAACTCCAAACAACTAGGAAGAGTTGTTAAGAGTATTTCAATAGCATATATATCTGTCTAATTGTACAAGCAGGCAGACATTACAGTTTAGTTGCATGTGTAGGGTGTAAGTGATGTAAGTGTAGGGGTTACATCCTGTCTCCGCCTGTAGGTATTTTCATTTTCCTCCTTTTGCTTTTGAAGTTTTTACTCTAGACTTTTGTATGAACATTATAATGAAGCGGTATAGACACTTTATGACAAATATTAGCTTTTAACTATTTAAAAGCTAATATTTGTCATATTGCAGAAGTTTTTTTAGGTGTTTTACTGTTTTTACCGCTATGTTTCCCCTCTGATTACATGGAAGGGAAGTGGTAGCTCAGTGGTTTAGGTGTTGGACTGACAACTGGAGAACCGGGGGGGGCCCTGAGCAAGACCCAATAATCCACAGTTGCTCACTTGTATAAAAGAGATAAATGTAAATTGCTCTGGATAAAGGCATCTGCCAAATTATGTAAATATTAAATTATTACAAATCATACACTTTACAGTATCCTAACTTTTAAACAAGTATAAACATTTATAATTGCCTAAATTGCGAACTTTATTTATTCTTTTTGGGCAAATATTTCAGGGTTGTTGGAAAATGGCCTAAATTTGTTAAATATATACAGCTGCAGCATTTAAACAAATTTAAAAATTACAGTAAATTTACCCAGAGACGCCTGTAAGACAGTCTTGCAATAAGGGATAATCAAAAACCGGTTGAATAAATGATGAGTAAATAACAAGTGTGTTACAACTCATAGCAAATAGGATAACAGCACTGTTTGAGTAGTATTTTAAAATCGTTTGACAATTATTTTCCATTTGTTTACAAATGCCAAGGTTACTAACTGATTATTTTATATAATAGCAATAATCAATTACTCGAGCAGAAATTTTATAATAAATGAAGCATCTAAAAGACAAAAAATGCATATAATCTAAAAGAAAATGCTTTTTAAAGGAAGCCGTAGAACAAATTAAAAATGGGTTAAAAAAGACCTGAATTCTTTTCTATCTATGATGTTTAAGTTTTTTTATAAAAGCTTTAGGTTCAAAATTCTCTAACACAAACTGATATTTGAGTCCGATTGCAGTGCTTAGTTTTACTATCCTTTTTGTGTTATTGTTTTGGTGGCAGAAATATTCGAGGCTCTCTAAAGATCTGTTCTAAATCAGTTATTTTTGAGCCTGATGAGTCGATGGAGCCCATTTTAAAGGTAACTTTGATTTGATCACTTTAACATCTCCACTAGTACATCAACTTGAAAGACTTGAGAGAAACATACTTAATGATTTATTTTAAATAAATGATTTAATATATATTTTTTCAATTAGATCACACTGAAAGATTGCAGGCGGATAGAAGCTGTGAAGGAGAACGAGTCAAACCCTTTTCAAGAGTGAGACATTTTAATTCAGATTTGCGGTGGATAAAATAGGGAAGATTAAACCCCCTCTGATTGAATTTACCCAAAGTGATGCACAGTTTCAGACATATCATATAATGATAACATATCATTAACTTTCATATCATACTCATTTCCTTTTTATACTGCAGAGCCAAGCCAGCATCTTTACTTATGGAAACCAAGCAGGTAAGAATGTGCTGCAGTATATACAAATACCTCAAATATAGGATGTGGTGTATCAAATTTTGTTAGTATAGTCTTTGGTCACCATCTGCAGAGGCACTCCTTTATCGTGGGTGTCTTGCAAATTGCCTATAATCTGTTGCGGCATTTGATTTTACAGAAGAATATGTACCAACCAATATATATATATTTATATATATACACTGAAGATCTAACTGTCTATTTAATTATACCAGGTTTATCTCATCAAAGAGGGGAATCTTGTAGCACCATACAAATATGAACGGGTAAGAGTATACCTTTCAGTTTACTCACTTTGTTGCTTATTATTAAACAAATATATTTTCTATTTTTTAAATTACTTTAATATATTGGCCAGCGAGAAAGAAGTGTCTTCTTCCAGCTGGAGATAAATCGAAAAACTGAAGATGTTGTCCAGACGTTGCTGCAGGTTTGCACTGCAGTCTATCGATTTGTATGTTGCTTAGGTTGTGTCGACTGTGTTTGCTTTATGTATCACTTTCATTGTTGCAGTTACATAGAGCATCATGTCTGGACAAGCTGGGGGACCAGACTGCCATGGTTGGTACAAATTTTCTTTTGTTTAAAGAAAAAATCACAACAATGCTAATAATAATAATACAACTAGCATACATGCATTTCTTTTTTTTAGATTGCTGCAAATTTGCAATCCAGATTGGCAAGAACTTCTTTTGATAAAAACAGGTTAGGCATTCTTTGGGGGATTAATACATACCTCACACATCGAGTCAGGTTATGTTTACAACGACCAAAATGACCAAGTTTTTGCATTTTAGAAAGAAAATTAGGGTTTTTAAGGAAACATGATTTTCACCTAGATGAACAACCACATGCACTCACTTCTATGGGCTATTTAGAGTCACCAATCAAGCTAATGTGCATGTTTTTGATTGTGGGTGGAAACCAGAGTAAACCCATGCAAAACCTGGGACCTTCTAGCTGTAAGGCGAACGTGCTAATCACTACGCCACCGTGCTGCCCTTCTAAAGGAACATTATTTTGGGAATGTTTAAAAAATATTTCAACAGCCTACTTGATATAAAAAATATATGTAAATTTGCGTACATTATTTAGAACTTTATTTTTTAGAAATTTAGATAAACTATATTTAACTGTGTTTTGTCTTTTAGTCAAAGTTTTAAACTCCACATTGTGAATGGAAGATTATTGACATGGTAGCTGGGAAGTAAGATTATTTCGGCTTTTTATCGTGTATTAACATGTCTGACAGAAAAATAAAGGCACAAGTTAGAGATGCTCCAAACAAGATTTTTACAGTCCAAAACCAAGTACCAATTTCTTGTCATGGTGTCAATATAAGATGTACAAGTTCTCTGATCACTGTTGAATTTTTTCCGTAAAAAATAATAATGTCGATTAAGCCTTTGTTATACGCTATATTGCCAAAGGTTTGAGCATCACAAACAATCATGTCAAATATGTTATTCCACCAAGTAGTATAGCGGATAAATGAAGTATTCTGTATATGTCAAACTAAATTAATTTCTCTTTCTGATCACGCAGTATAAATGTCCGCTGATTTTTTAATCTAATAAATAAATACAGTTTTAAATAAAAAACAGCGTTATGGCGTTAACTACTAATTTATAATGATGTGTGTGCGTGTATGTGGAGCTTTCAGAGTGTATCTGAGCGCCCATATATGGAGTGTATGGCTGAGATGGTGACCCCTCTGGTGACCAACCCTGGCCACGTTTGCATCACAGACCACAACCTGTACTTCCAGCCTCTGAATGGTTACCCTGTGAGTTAAGTTCCACATTAGCAGCATTTAGATGTTTTGTATATTTTTTTGTACTGGAAATCAATATGTGTAATATTTGTGTGGTTATGAACAGGACTTAGTGGTGCACATTGGTCTCCACAATGTCCGGCGCATCTATAAAAGAAGACATGGCCTGAGACCGCTGGTATGTGTGCCTCTGATGGTACAGTAAACAGGGATTGATTGGAACTGTAGCTATAGTAATGCGTGTGTGCAATGTGGGCTGTTTTAGGGCCTGGAGGTGTTTTGTACAGAGGATGATTTGTGTTCAGATATTTATCTTAAATTCTACACTACTGAAGACAGAGATGAACTTTACTACTACATTGGCACTTTTCTAGGTATGTTACACACACATGCAGTAAAAAGACCTTCATACATACACTATATTGCCAAATGTAAATCATACCCATATGTGGTTCCTCTCTGAACAATACCTTTAAATATGGAAGCACAAAAAATGTTTTTGTATGTTGTAGTAAAACCAACCAGTTTCAGCATCAAGTCCTGATGTTAACCCCACTGAACACTTTTAGGATGAACTGGGTTACAGACTATATCCCAGACCCTCCTTACTGGACATTAGTGTCTGATCTCACTTAAAGCTGAATAAAGAGAAATCTCACAGTCAAGCTTTACATTGAAGTCTTACCGGCACGACTATCTTCTTTTGGAGCAATTGGGAGCTAAGGGTCTTGCATAGGGGCCCAACAATGGAAATCAACCCTGATCTTCCAATTAGTTTTCCAACTCTAACCACTGTACCCCCCATGCAACTGTTTTTGACTGCTTGAAAGGTTCTGTATGATTTCTATTTTTTAATTGAGTGCATGTATGATTGAGACAGAGAACCACATAGCAGAGCACACAGCAGAGAGTTACATGCTGCAGTGGCAAAGAGGCCACATCTCCAACTACCAGTATCTGCTGCACCTTAACAACCTGGCAGACCGCAGCGTTAATGACCTCTCACAATACCCTGTGTTTCCTTGGGTCCTCAGCGACTACACTAGCCCACAACTGGGTAAGTCAACCACACACACACACACACACTCATATTTGGATTAAGTTTGCACAAACCACAGTAATTATAAATTAAAATGATATACTGTAATTATCCTGATAGCTGCTTGTTTCTGTTAGATTTGTTGAATCCTGCCTCTTTTCGGGACCTCACTAAACCTGTGGGGGCTTTAAACAAAGAGAGACTGGAAAGGCTACTGGTAAGAACAAAAACATTTACATAACCAGGCGTAAAGTGTTTGTTTAGAGTTCCATTAAATAGTTGGGCTGAAGTTTCCATTGAATAATAAATTGCCAATCCTTGGTTAGCACGGTCACCTTAGTGTGATTGATCACTGTGGCAAACAAAACATGGTGGCGCCGTAGTGTAGTGGGATAAGGTGCCAGCACCCACATGCACATTATTCATTTTAATTCACTGTTTTTTTGTATAGCGCTTTTTTATTGTCTTAAGGCAGCTTTACATATTCAAAGATAATAACATCAGAGTTTAAATAGAAGAGTAGAAGTCAGTTTAGCAACAGATGGACAGACAGACTGTCTCTTTGTCTCTCTGTCAGATATATGCTATAATAAAATGGCAAGGCAAAATGAAACTTAATAGTTTTAATGTAAGATATAAAATCATGAAGATGCTTAAAACCAGTCTGCTAAAAAGTATTCTTTAACCTGCTGGTATGGGAATTTGAAGTATAGGAGCAAAAAGAAGCACACAAAACATTACCACAGCCAGTAAGATCATATTGGACACCCAGAGGCGGCTGGAGGAACTGTATACAAACCAGACCAAAATGAAAGCCTGGCAATTTGATTCAAGAACCTTTGTGCACAGTCTGCTATTACTGTAGTAAACTCTGTTCACTATATACATATGCTATGCCACTTATTGCTGTTATTTATTAAGGTTACATGTTTATTTATTTAATTACTTTATATCTGTTATTAGCTTAGTCTTTACACACTTAATTATGTCTGGTGTGTCTTTAATTCATAGTGCAAGAAGCGAATGTATTGTAATGGATCCTGCTTATAAAAAGTGATTAGATCTTTTGTACTGAGGATGAATTGTTTAATTGATGCATTTTTTTTTGTGTTAATGAAAGAAGTCAATTCGATGTGTGTGTCTAAATTAATCTGTTACAGGAACGTTACAAGGACATGCCTGAACCCCGTTTCATGTATGGTAGTCATTACTCCTCTCCTGGATACGTCCTCTTCTACCTTGTAAGAGTGGGTGAGTTTCACACAGGCTTCATCCTTATCGCACACTAGCAATTATTTTTTTTTTTATTAACCTGTTTACAATATGAAGAATGTATGCTACTTGTTTAATATTTTCTATATTATGCAGTTTTTGTGTGGGTTGGGGTATAGGGGCTTTAAGGGTTTTCAAGCTGACTTAAGAACACGTTTCAGGAAAGGTTGAAAACCAGTGGGTTAAACTCCAAATAAGAGGAGTACATAAATTAGACCACCTGAGTCTCCATTTTGTTTTTCTTTACATTTCTTTGTACATGTTTTTGTTTCTAAAGCTCCAGAGCACATGCTGTGTTTGCAAAATGGCCGTTATGACCACGCTGACCGAATGTTTAACAGGTATCGTACAATACTGGTCCACAATCCTCGGTTCATGGATTATTTGTTACCGTGCCGCAAAGAAAAAAAATAGTTAAAATTATTTAAAGTTATTCTTTTTTCAGAAGTAAAAAAAAACAGTTTTCGCTCTCTCCTTACTATCTATTAGCAACAGAAAGGAACGAGCAAACATTGGGACAAACGACTGTCAGGGTCACAAACTGCCAGCAAAAAGTTAACTGCATTTAAAAGAAAAAAAAATATTCCTACCTATTATTGTAATTCCATAATATAAATGTAATGATGGCATTCAGATTACATATTATGAATTGAAAGGTTTTTGTTAGTGGAACCCTTACACCTCTACCCAGTCTGTGGAAATATTTTGGTTCAAAAAGGTTGGGCACCGCTGCCGTACAACACATACAAATGTGTAAACAAATGTCTTTAATTGATTTTTTTGAGTTTAGTGTTGGAGATACCTGGAGGAACTGCTTAGAGGGAGGCACTGATTTTAAAGAGGTGAGATGCCTGGCGAATGCTTGTAAGCTGGGCCGGGTTTCTGTCCAATACCCTTTAGCGTTTTGGTTATTTGTTTGTTTCAGTTGATTCCTGAGTTCTATGGATCAGACTGCAGTTTTCTGAAGAACATGCTTAGGTTAGATCTGGGGCGAAGGCAGGGTGGAGAGCTGGTCGGAGATGTAGAGCTTCCTCCCTGGGCAACAGGTAGTCTGCTGATACTTGATCTGGAAACAGCTTTTGCTTGCTCTAAGGGAATGTCCAGATTTGGTGGGTTTTGGCTGGCTGGGGAAATTAGCTAAGATTACAGGCTGAATCACACAAGAATATGTAAATTGAAAGGCATTAATGCAAAAAATTTTGGAAATTTTAATATATATAATTATGCCAAATAAGAAGCACTATATTGCCAAACATTTGTAGACACTTTACCAGCACACCTATGTAAGTGTGTGGTACTGAAACTGTTGGAGGCACACGGATGTAGTGTTAGGTTATGCCTTCACTGAAATTGATGACAAAATAAAAGGAACTGCATAGAGCTCTGACCTCTACCCCTGAATAGACATCCACACCCCTTTAAATAAAGCGAACTAGCTAAACTAGCTGACGCAGAAAATCCCAACAACCCAACAAAAGAAGAACTTGGATGTTCAAAATAAAAAAAAAAACGTGTGTGTGTGTGGGGGGGGGGGGTTTAAAAATTTGCCTCATCTGCAATTCTTACTGTTTGGTTGTAGTTGTTTTTCTGTGTTATCACGGTTCAATAATGAGTTGCAATATAACGTGAGAGGTGATGTGCCAGTGTAGACTTTAAGTCAGTTATTTTTTATATTCAGTTATTTTTAAGATTGCTACTTCTCAAAATTACAAGTGTGTGTGTGTGTGTGTGTGTATTAGATGCGGCAGACCTTCTGCAGAAAATGCGCTCTGCGTTGGAGAGTCAGTATGTGTCTGAAAATTTGCATGAGTGGATCAATTTGATCTTTGGTTACAAACAGAGGGGTAGTGAAGCTGTTGCAGCCCACAATGGTACTTTCTCTTTTTTTAACACTTAAATTCATGTGCCGTATTATTCATGCACTGAAGTGCCCTTTTTTCCCTTCCTCAGTTTTTCATCCATTAACATATGAAGGCGGCATCGACTGTGACAGGTAAATGATCACTTATGTTGGTTCCGCATGTTCATTTTTGGTTTTGTCATGCACCTTCATGGTGTGGGGCCATTTTCTTGCCTAAACCTTGTGTGTGTGTGTGGTTTGAATGGTCCCCAGTCCCTCCCTGGACCAAAGACATGTTCAGTAGATTGATTGGCATTTTTAAATTGTCTGTAGTTTGTGAATGTCTATGTAAGTTTATGCAGTGTAAATGGTTGGCCTGTCCCAGTATAATATTTGGGTTCCCTAAAATATGGCTCATGTATCTAATTCCTGGTTATAATTTGGAAATGTATATTAATTTTAAGCTTTTTTTCCTTGTGCATTTGTGTGTGTTGGTATTTCTGTAGTATTGAGGACCCAGATCAGAAGATAGCTATGCTAACACAGATTCTTGAGTTTGGTCAGACTCCTCGACAGCTTTTCACCAAACCTCATCCTCAGCGCATCACACCTCGCTTCCACAACCTCTATGCTGGGACAAGCCTGAGCACATCTCCCAATGACCTTCCTTCAGGTTTCACTACTGAACCCCTAATCAATATTACATTTATACACTATTTTTCCAAAAGTTTGTGGTCATCTCACCATCAGATCCACATGGTTTCTCTCCAAATTATTATAAATCTGGAAGCTGACAGTTGGCTGCATTACATTATTACCTCACTGGAACTAAGAGACTCCAATGCTGTTCCAGCATGACAATGACCCTGAGCACAAAGCCCCTGACCTCCATTATCACATGCTGGGTTATTATAAAATTATTATTCTAAAATAAAATGTTTAAAATGACATGTGTTTGTGATGCTTAGGTGACTACAAACTTTTGTCAACATAGTGCATCTCAAGAAGTGTTGCTTTACTTCCTCCAAGCATTTACTGATGTACATGTCCATAATCAGGTTCTCCCAGTATGGAATCGTTTGAGGATCTGACTGAGGAAAGTAAGATGCTTGCTTGGAACAACATGAACAAACTTACACTTCAGACGAGTCACAAGTTACACAAAGAGTATGTTCATCTGTGTCTGTGTTTGTGTATTGTGTGTATGTAGTTTATATGCTTGTCTATGTTGTGGTTTAGTGTAATTTTATTTGTTTTTGTTCAGGCCTGTGACAGGAATTGCGGTAACCTTGAATGGTGTGTCTGTTTTTACAACATCTCAAGGTAAAAGATCCTTATTGGAAAGCCATTGCTATCACTTAAAACCCCTTTAAGTTTTGGTCATCTACTTAAAATATCTTTTTTTTTCTTCTTTTCTTTTTTTTTGCAGACTCGACCTTAAAGATGTTTTCTAAAGAAAGCAACATGTTACAGAGAAGCATGTCCTTTTCCAACATGGTAATCATCGTACACTTTTTAAAAAATCAGTAATGCACTGTGATTACTGGAGTACTTGAAATCCAATAGACCTAGAATTTGATGAAACACTGTAGCCAGTAAGATAAACAAGAACCGCGCCTGGGTGATGCCTCATTCTTTTACTGTTCAATGTAAATTGGAAAATAATAGGCAGCTGTGGTGCTATGGCATAGTGATTAGCACGGTCGCCTCACAGCAAGAAGGTCCCAGGTTTAATTCCCAAGCAAGTCTTTCTGTGCTTGGGTTTACCCCGAGTACCTCAATTTCCTCCCACAGTCCAAAAACATGTACGTTAGATTGATTCTTAATTGCCCCTGGAGTCAGTGTGTGTGGGTGTTCATGTATGTTTGTCCCTGTGATGGACTGGCAACCTGGCTAGGGTGTACTCCTGTCTTTCGCCCCGTGTGCACTGGGATAGGCTTCAACAGACCCTTGTGACTCTGAGTTAGGAAATAAGCAGGTATAGAAAATGAATGAATGAATAATGTTGTACCATCATTTTGTATCCAGTAAGGTAATAAGTATATAAGCGGTCCAAACTCTTATACAATCCAATCTTTTATTTTCCGTCTATCCATATAGGCTTTGTCCTCTTGTGTGATGTTGCCTGAGGATAAAACTGTGGTTTGTTCTTCGTGGGATAATAATGTGTAAGTGCATCCATTAAAATTTTTACCAAACCCCTTTTCTATTACTCAATGTTTCCTTTTTTTGTGCTGCTGCACCAGGTACTTTTATTCAATAGCGTATGGCCGGAGGCAGGACACACTCATGGGTCATGATGACGCTGTAAGCCAGGTTTGCTGGAGAGATGACCAGCTTTACACGGCATCGTGGGACTCCACTGTAAAGGTCAGAGCTCTACATTCACTGAAATCTCGGTGTTGTACTATAAAACATATATACAGCACACAAATTGCTCCAGTATTATTCTGTTTATCAATGAAATTAAAGTAAACTTTGCATGTCTTTTTCCATTACGGATCATAAAACAGGGGTGGGCTGGTCAGTAATCTTTCTTTTCAGAACAGTCACTCATCAAATCAGGGTTTTTTATTCATATAACTTTTCATAGTGGATGTATGTTATAGAATGCCTATTATTTAACAAAGAAGGCAGCAACCCCACACCTACAAAGTATTACAAAATTGTCTGGCAAATTTTGCATAGAAAAAATTGTTTTGAAATATGTAATGTAAAAAATGAATACATCAAAGATTGGGCTGTGTATTGGTAAAACATGGGTCATGATATCTTATGATATATATTGCTTTACAATACACATTGTGATAGATCAAAGTATTTAAAAAATGTTTATAAATTATTCTGTAATTGTATAGTTTATTATTTTCTGCTACTGAAATAATTGCATTGGCTTGCATGGAATCAGGTATGGAAGTGTGTAGCTTCAGACATTTCTAATAACAAGAGGACACCGTTTTTACTGCTGGCTGAGTTGGAGCATGAGGCTGGGGTGAGTCTGTCTTTAGCAACAGTAGACCCGTGCCAGTAAACACATTTTCTTTCTTTGTTACTTGTTATATGTATGATTAAATCATACATTTGATGATGTATTTGACGGTATGTGTTGCGTTGCGTTGGGTACTTCTGTTTCCTCCCACAGCCCAACAACGAATTTTAGGTTAATTGTTTATTCAAAATTGCCCATATGATTGTGTGTAGTTGTTCTTTATGTGTAGCCCTGCAATGGCCCTTGACCTGTCCAGGGTGTACCACTGCCTTTGTCCTGTGTACGCTGGGATAGGCTCTAGCAGACCCCCGTGACCCTAAGTTAGGGAATAAACGGGTATAGAGGATGGATAAATTAATTATTAGTTTTTGGGGCAACTTGGCGGCTTAGTAGTTATCTCTGTTGCCTTACCCTCTACCGTTTAAAGCGGTTGGGATAGGCTCCAGCAGACCCCCGTGACCCTGAATTAAGGAATAAGTGGGTATAGAAGATTAATTTATTAATTAGTGTTTTTCATGCTGTGTATTTATAAATGTTGTGTAAAAGTTTTGGCTTCCAATTGATTGATTTATTTTCATCAATTATTTATTCTCTATCTCAGGGTTATGGGGGTCTTCTGGAGCCTATCCCAGCACATAAGGCAAAAGGCAGGGGTACACCCCGTCCTTTCCAGGGCCACACAGACACACTACTAGAGTCACCAGTCAACCTAATGTACATATTTTTGGACTGTGAGTGGAAACCGGAGAGCAAGCAAACTCAGCACAGGAATTGAACCTATGACCACCCTTCATTATTTATATTAATAAAATTATATTTAGAAATTGTTTTCTTACATAGATTTATAAAATGATGTTTTCTATATTTTTTCTAAACATTTTATAAAACCTCTTTTCAGAGTACTGTATATTATCCTAGCACTAATATAAATCAGCACATTAAATATGAGAATCGGTATGAAATTGCCTTGATGTTAAAACAGGTTAACAAAATAGCTCTAAGTCCTGCTGGTACACTCTTGGCTTCGGGCACTAAGGAAGGCACCCTCAGCGTTTGGGATCTCGCCAGCTTCACCCTCCTGCATCAGCTCACCTGTCATTCTGGAAAGATTAACCAAGTGGCCTTTAGTCCTGGTGTGTTTTTGTATGTGTGTTAGTTAGAAAGAATGCATTTATTTGTATATTATAATTGAAGATATTTTGTACAGTTATTGTAACTGCCTGTGTGTGTGTGTGTGTGTGTTCAGACAGCCGAAACATCCTGAGTATTGGTGAGGATATGTATTTAAAGGTTACAGATGTGCAGACCGGCACAACACTTTCTACAGTTCTTGCAGAGGAAGAACAGCGGTAATTCTCTTTAACACATTTATTCTGTTATTTATCTATTGTTTATTCCTGCAGGAAATAAGTTGATTAATAAACTAATTTTGGTGGGAAAATTTATCATGCACCTAACAGCCATTATTATTAGGAACATCTGCACATGTTAATGAAGTTATCCAGTCTGCCGTTCATGTGGCAGCAGCACAAACCTTAATATCCTCCTGATACAGATCAAGCTTTAGTTGATGTTCATTCATCTTCTATACCCGCTTACTTACAAACTCTGGGTCACGGGGATTGATAGAGCCTATCCCAGCGCACATAGAGAGGCAGGGGGTACACCCTGGACAGGTCGCCAGTCCATTGCAGGGGCACAATCACACGCTCTCACACTCAGAATCACCAATCAACCTAATGCAGATGATTTTGGGCTGTGGGAGGAAACTGGAGTACCTGAAGAAAGCCCACGCAAGCGTGGGGAGAACATGCAAACTCCGGACAGAAAGACCCCGTGCCTGGGATTCGAACCCAGGACCATCCTGTTGTTAGGCGACCGTGCTTACCACTACGCCACCGTGCTGCCCAGTGTTGTCATTTTAGAACCTTATTATTAAGACACTGTAGATTTCTTAATGTTGTTCAGATACAGTAGCACTTCTATTTTCCTATGGCAAAAGTAGAATGTTAAGAATGCTTGCTCTAGTAATTACAGTAACCGTTCGTTACAGACTAACAAGCAGTACAGTATTAATGCATAAATAAGTAAGGATGGATTTCATCATCATAAAAAGTAACAATATTTATGCTTATTTTTGATTTTCACTGGCATCTAGGTGTTTCTGTTGGGACGGCAGCATTGTGTTGTCTGGAGGTCAGTCAGGAAACCTGCTTATCTGGGATCTTCTTTCTAGCAAGATCACACACAGGATTCATGCTCATTCTGGTAAACACACACACGCATGCCTACACAATATATGAGCGAATGTTTGTGGACACCATACTAGTTAATAATATGTAATCATATAATGACACAATTTGCGACAACACAAAAATGTGATCTCAAGTCTAAGATCCGTGATTGAGATGTAAAAAAATGGCATTTAAAGTTGATATTTACAATTTAAGTTAGTTAAAACATCATTATTTTTACGACTCTTTTCAATTTAGAATATCAGCTGATGAAGGATTAGGCAACATCATTTCTGTAACTAAGAAAAAAAAGTACAAAAAAAATTGGGTTCAGTTACAATTAAATGTAGGTTTATTTTTTTATTTTACTAGGTTACCTTTTCAGATGTTTTATATGATTACTTGTATTAATTGTTGTGCCTTGATTTTGGTGTGGTGCAAAATAAAGTTTGCAGTCAAATAGGCAGTCAGTGTTAATATAAGGGTAAAAGTAGGACTAAATTCGTAATGTTTTAATATAGAAATGTAAAGGTTAAGTGTCCAAATACTTTTCTGTCCGTCTATCTTTCGACCTGTCCGCAAGTCTGTCTGTCTATGTACCTATTTGTTTGTCTGTTTCTTTCTACTTATCTATTGTATTGGTCTGTCTGTCTGTCTATGCATGTGCCTGTCTGTGTGCCTTTATCTTTAGTCTATATGTGGTTGTGTTCTTCAGGTCCCGTCTCTTGCATTTGGATGAATGAGCAGTGCAGCACTGTTATTACAGGAGGGGAAGATAAACAGATCATGTTTTGGAAACCCAAGTATTAGGACACACGCATACGCATATTCCCACAACTCAATGTGCTGGACACAAGAATTCAATGTGAGAATTCTACACACACACACACCCCGCCCGCCCGCTTCACTTGCTCTACAGACGGCTGAGCATAAATATGATCCGTTACCGCCATGTCACTACCCATCTGAATGAACGTTCCGTTGAGTGTTCCATAATTTGAATCAGGACTGAAATTCATTTTACTAATCTTCATATACTGGATGTTCGCCCTGATATTTATTGTTTGCCATGCTGTTGTTGCCTTTTTATCCTTTTATATTCTTCTTTTAAGAATTTCATTTTTATTAGAAAGGGATACCATGTCATGTTTATGAACAAGTAAATGCATCTGTGTAGCTCATACATACATAGAGTATTTTTTTTTCTTTTTTTTTTTTCCTCAAATTATGCCTGAAACAGATTTCCCCCCTTTTGTTCATTTTAGTTTAAATAAAATGTATCTTCTCAATTGGATTATATTTATGCTCACAATAAATACACCTGCTCTGTGTGTTGGTTATCCTAAAACAAATAGCTTCTTTTATAATAAGCGATGGACAATATTTAAATATAAACACATGAACTGATATATAAAGACTATCTAGATGGTTATACATTGTGCATGCTTACAAGTACACTATACCTGCAAAGGTTTGTGAACACCTGACTTTCAAAACCATGTGTCATTTTATGTTTTATTCTAGATTAAGGTTGAGTCTAGTTCATCCCAAAAGTTTTTAGGGTAGTCGTTCTGTATTCAGCATAGGTTCGTTCTGGCAACCCTGTCAATGCAGGTTCTTAGAACTTAGAGGTTTTGTGCGCAGAGGATATGAAGAGAAACTCACCGCCAATCAGTGTTCATGTGCACTTTAGCGATTGTGTTACGGCTGTGTCATTGCTGTAGTGAAGTTAAAAAAAAAAGAAAAATCTTATCCCTGAAGCTGCAGCAGATGAAATTCATTTGGACTTATGTCTGGTCGTATAAAACCATTTTTCCCTTTTAACTTGATGCACGTTAACATTTCGGAGAAAGCCCAAATAATAACTGGGTTTTATGTAGCATTTCCCATATATTATTTTGATGGTTTTTTTTAATTGGATTTTTTCATAAATCCTAATGTAGGTGTTTTTCCCTCACCCCCACCCAGACAAATTTGTCTCTATATGCTTACATATATATCTATTGCTATCTAGCAAATTAGTAATAATCTTTACTCGGTAGAAGTTATGCAAATTTCAAAACACCTCTTTCATGTGTATGTAGACATCTTAATATTCAATAGTCACAAGCAGATTACAGGCAGTACATGTAATTGAAAGTTATCGCAATAATTAGGAAAATCTACTGTACGATAAATTGTATGAACTGTACAAATATAAACATGCGGCTTAAACCACAGGGTGTCACGTTTTTTTATAATGCACATGTAATGGCAATTTTGTTGTTCTAATTTTAAAGGTTATCTATAGTTATATTTGGACAAAAATTAACACCTATATATAAAGCTTATTTTTTAATGCAGTAGGTATTTTAAAAATCGGTGGCTTTTTTTGCTAAATAAATGACATTTCTCCAAAAGAATGTTTACTTCATTTAATTTAAATAGCAATTTTTTTAGCTGTAGGAGCTGTGGGCTGCCAACAGATGGCATTATTCTGCTAATTATAAACTGAATCCTGCCAGCATGGTGACTTATTGTTTAGCACAGTTGCCTTACAGTAAGAAAGTCTCTGGTTTGCATGTTCTCCCTATGCTTGCATGGGTTTACTCCGGGTTCTCTGGTTTGCACCCACAATCCGAAATGTTAGTTTGGCCGGTTATTCCAAATTGCCCATATGACATGGGATTAAGCATTTGTGTGACCCCTTGATGGACTGAAGACCTGTCCAGCTTGTGCCTGGGGTCATTAAATTAACAGTTTGATCTGTAGGTTTGCGGTATGTTAGTTTCCTAGCCTGTAACCTTACAGAATCTTCTAAAATTAATGTGTGGAATTCATTCATTCATCTTCTATACCTGCTTATTCCTGATCTTTTCATGGTCACAGGGGTCTGCTGGAGCCTATCCTAGTGCCCATTGGGTGAACAGGTCACCAGTCCATTGCAGGGCCACACACACAACCACACCCACTCACATTCAAACCTATGGGCAATTTAGAATCAACCTATTGCACATGTTTTTGGAGGGAACCGGAGTACCCGGAGGAAACTCACGCAAGTGCAAGGAGCACCCGTGTCCGGAATTCGAACCCAGGACCTTCTTGTTGTGAAGCGACCATGCTAACCACTGCGCTGCCCATGTGTGGAATTATATAAGTATGATCATTATACAGCTTTATCTATTCTACAATTCTGTTTAAAAACTTGATATTTTTTGTGAAATCACAGTTTAATATTTCTCATTAAAAATATTAAAATCAGTGAAGTGGACATGCTGTCCTGCTGAATGGGAAATAGGGCAGTGTATTCTGTATTTATGATAGGATTAGTGTATATAATAATGAAATGCAAGTGGGTTTTTTTTTGCCAGGATTAAAGCAATCTAATTTCTTGTCATTGTGTTTAAACAAAGCATCATTTCCTGATTTCGTGGAAATAAAAAAATCCATCCAGTTCTAGCAATCAAAATACAAAGCCCTGACTTTATACTGCTTAATGAATTATTGACTAACCAAATATAAATATAAGTTAAGAATTTATGATTAGTGTGAGCTGTTCATTTCAGCATTTTGTCTTTAGCTTTGTCACCACTTTTTAAAATAAAATAATTATTATTTCGGCATTTATAAAATAAAATAATTACTTCATTTCTACTATCAGACGAGACCTGGTTAATGTAAAGTGTCTGGAAACTTGAGCACTTTATCTATTTAAGACTAGTCCTGACCTTTTATTCACTACCATCTATCAGTAAATACCAACTGAATTGAAGGTGACTAGCCTTTGACTGACAGCTCCATCTGCTCATGTGACATTCATCCAGCACATTCTTCCACTCAACCGGCTCATGGAACAATGACGCACCTGTGACATGGTGATAACATCAAAGTGACCGATGTGCAAGACAGAGAATGCTTTCTTACTTAATGCTGTGGATAATTATGTTCATTCAGTCACAATAAGAAGTTATAGTGCAGTCAGCTTTCCAGTTCCTCCGTTTTTGATTAAGTTCTACCCACTTAGTCTAACCCACTTATTAGCTAATTTGGGAACACAGGAATCTGCTGGAGCCTATTCCAGCTCACTAAAGGTTAAAGGCTGGAAGGGTATACCCTGGACAGGTCACCATTACAGTACCTCACACTCACTCCTATGGACAATTTAGAATCACAAATCAACCTTATGTACATGTTATGGCGCAGTCAGTTTTCCAGTTTCTCCCAAAGTTGTCATTCATTTATCTTTCACACCCACTTGATCCCTGATTCAGGGTCACGTGGTCTGCTGGAGCCTATCCCAGCGCACATAGGGTGGAAGGCAGGGATTACACCCTTGACAGGTCGCCAATCCATTGCAGGGCCACGAACACACACACTCACACATTCACTC
>JAOTQW010000033.1:8443800-8458792 GCA_026260075.1 Sisor rabdophorus | reverse complement strand
TGGGAATCGAACCCCGGTCTTTCTGGTATTAGTCCAACACCTTAACCACCTTAACACCCTTCCCAATTAACATCTATTATAGCAATGATTAATTTAGATTGAATATTAGCTTAATAGATAATATTAGCTCTTTTTTTCTCATTAGAAGTGCATTAGCAAAAACACCTTATTAAAATAACAATAATTACAGATTATAGCAATTCTAAAATTAAAAGCAAAACAACTTATAAAGCAGTTAATTCACGGCAAAGATAACTAAATAATTGTTTACAAATTGTTTCTAAAACATCCCGTAAATGATTAGACATTTATATATTATACCACATTTTATATTTACAAAATTTCTAACATTCTTTTTTTTAAATTAAATATGATTTAAAAAGCCAATCAGCTAAAGATCTGGCAAAGGCTAATGAGGCATCTGACATGTTTATATCTATGGTTCTGGTCATTAAAGTTACATATTTTTGCACCAAGAATTATTTTGTTGTTGGACTGTTTGCAGATGTTTCTGTGTGCTATCACATTAGCACCAAAGCATCTGAAATGAGTAATACATTCAGCGCCAGTTTCAATTGTATATGTTCTACATCTGTCTTATATGTTTAATTTGATTTGTGTAACTTGTGTTTCAGTACTCGGTTCTCATCAAGCATCCAATTGCCTATTAGCAAATACGTATCTATTTTCAATTAAACTTAAATGCAATTTAATTCCGTCATTTTTTAGACCAGTGATTGTAGAGATCCCACATTTTGCTGCTCTGAGGGGAAAAGAGAGAGAGCTGGTGATCCTGCGTAGCGAGACAGGAGAAAGCTGGAAAGAGCATCAATGCGAATATACAGCGGAGGAGCTCAATCAAATCCTTAATGGAATGGACGAAGGTGGGTTCCTAATGTGCAGAAAGAATCTAGAGTCCATCATTACACATACACAATTGAGAAAGTTAATATATTTAAACACCAGCCGTACAGATGTTGTTTCATTTGTTTTTTAGGGTTTTTTTGGGAAGGGGGTCCTCTGGTTTGCTTATTAGGGTTCTAAATTCATTAATTCATTTATCTTCTATACCCACTGGAGCCTCTCTTTGCGCACATAGGGCGAGAGGCAGGGGGTACACCCTGGACAGTCTATTACAGGGCCACAAACAACCACACACTCACATTAACTCTTATAAGCAATTTAGAGTCACCAATCTACCTTATGTACATGTTTTGGACTGTGGGAGGAAACCAAACTACGTGAAGTTAAACCAGGAAAGCTCTGGGAGAACATGCAAACTCGCACAGAGGGCCCCATGCCCGATATTCGAACCCAGGACCTTTTTGTTGTGAGGCAACCGTGCTAACAACTACGCCACTGTCCCACCCCGGGTTCTAAATTAGTATCTGAAATACTGTAAAGCTGCTGGTGATAATATAATATGGCATCTCATCAGGCCTGAAGTATAACGTGTATAGCTTGTTAGACAGTAATAGAATTTAGGAAGACTCAGAATGTAAGAAAACCCATAAAACTTAAAAGATCCTCTATCCACAAACCTTAAGTAAAAGCATAAGCGTAAGTGTAAATCAGCAACCAGATCTGCACCTTAACATCTAAGAAACTTTGTTAACAAATGGCTCAGCCAAACAAATTGATCTTAATAAAAATAAAAAGGCGTAATAATAATTATTAGTAAGACTATTGTAGGTCTGCATCCTGGACTTTAGTTGACCTTCACTTTAATATTTATCATTGTCCGTAGTACTAAAGAGTGTGTACCATTTAATCAATATATATTAAAAATCAATCTATATTAAGAAAGGACCGATGGTTTGCGCAGTCACTGTGATTGTTTTCATTTTTTATTCCATATTGCACAAAAATAATGACGATCATTTTTTTTCGGCTTATCAGACCTGGACCCTCCTGAAGAGCTAGAGAGGAGGCGTATTTGTCGGATAATTACCCGGGATTTCCCACAATACTTTGCAGTGGTCTCACGGATCAAACAGGACAGTAATTTGATTGGTCCAGAGGGTGGAATTTTAAGCAGCACTGTGGTACCACAAGTCCAGGCTGTATTTCCCGAAGGAGCACTCACAAAACGCATTCGAGTTGGATTACAGGTAAGGTTATTTTTTTCCCAGTTAAATATTTCAGTAATTATTTACCCACTGTAAAGGCACCTCACATAAATAACGTTTGGCTTTTTTTCTGTTGAATAGACTCAGCCTGTGAATGTAGATGTAGTAAGAAAGATCTTGGGAAACAAAGCTACATTTAGTCCAATAGTCACTCTTGAGCCCCGTAGGCGAAAGTTCCATAAACCCATCACTATGACCATCCCTGTCCCCAAGACCTCCACTGACCCCATACACAACGGTTTTGGGGGAGATGCACCAACTCTCCGCTTGCTGTGCAGTATCACAGGTGAGCGAATGAAACTGTGTATACAAACAATAAGTCGCTTTTGCTAATCCACTTAACGATATTAAACCAAATGTCTTTAATCTGTAATAAATAACTTCAATAATATAGAGAAAAGTGTAGTTATTGTATAGATGATATGATGTATGACTTCATCTTCATCTCCAACCAGGAGGATTCGAAATTGAACAAAATCTTTGTCTATATAGTAAATTTGTTTTAAGTTGTATTGCTCTTAAATTGCTTTGCCTTGGGTCTACTCTGCAGACATACACTATGTTACCAAATATTTGTAGTCGCCTGACCTGCCTTAATGGGCAAATAAATGTAACTAGCCACAGGCTAGGCGATTAGGAATTCAGTACATGGTTTTCTCTAATGGTTCTTGTTTAACCAGGTGGAACGACACCAGCTCAGTGGGAGGATATTACAGGAACCACACCTTTAACCTTTATTAACGAGTGTGTGTCATTCACCACAAATGTCTCTGCAAGGTGCGTTCTGATATGTAATTTTGTGTTATTCTGTTTAATATCCATCCCTGTTGTTTGTTTTTTGTTTAACGCACCTGTTATTGTTTCTTTTTTGTTTTTTATTATGTTTACTTAGATTCTGGCTAATAGATTGCCGGCAGGCCCACGAGTCGGTCAACTTTGCCACACAGGTGTATCGAGAGATAATCTGTGTGCCTTACATGGCCAAATTTGTCATTTTTGCCAAAACCCACGATCCGATAGAGGCACGCCTTCGCTGTTTCTGCATGACTGATGACAAGATAGATAAAACACTGGAGCAGCAGGAGAACTTCATGGAGGTGGCTCGAAGTCGGGATGTAGAGGTAAGGTGGATATTTTTAAGCGCTTAAACACATTTGCTAATGTTAATGCTTGATTATGCTTTGTTAAATATACAGTATATCCAGTTAGTGCACAAGATTGATATGTAGGTTAACCTCACAGCCTCTTCTTAACATCACTTGTTGGCAGGCAGACATGCAAAGAGCTACTCTGCATTTTTTTTTTCAGCCGCAACTGCGTGCGGTTGCCAAGTCTTTCAGGAAGCCCCGATATAGAAGAAAGAATTTCAGGAAACAAAGATTTCATAAAATACATCTAAGAAAAGAAATCAGAGAAAGGGAAAAATGGTATAATCTAAGAAGAGAAAGATTTTAAAGAGAAGAAAATTTAGGAGAAGGATTTTATTTTGAGTAGAAATTATTGCGATGGAAAATTTCGGCATAAGAGATTTAGGTTGTTTTTAGCACATGATTTTATTTCCGAGTACACAAGCACTTTGTGCAACAGCCAGCTGAGCGCAAACCTCGACAAGCAAGAGCTTTCTGCCGAGCATTCATTTTATATTCTTTCACCTATTAATCGTCTCTCTCCTCATAAAGTTTTTATTCATTAACTGTTAAATCTAGTAAAATAAAAACACATAACCAATAATTCATTCGTTTATTCATCTTCTTTACTCAGTCACGGGAGTCTGCTGAAGCCTATCACAGCAAATATAGGGTGAGAAGCAGGGGTAGACCATTGACATGTCGCCACACACAGATGAACAACCACACACACTTACACTCACTCCTACGGGCAATTTAGAATCAACAATCAGCCTAATGTACGTTTTTGGACTGTGGGAGGAAACCAGAGTATCCAGAGTAATCCCACGCAAGCGTAGGGAGGACATGCAAACTCAGGAACACAGAAAGACCTGGAAATTGAACACACAACCCTCTTACTGTCAACCACTATACCAACCGCCCGGTCCCGCTAATAACAAATAAAAAGTTTATTCTTTAGTTCACTTAAACTGTCACGGATAAATTCTTTTTATTTTACATTATAATTGTCCTTTTTTAGGGTTTGACCTTTGTGATGTTTCACTGTAGGTATTAGAAGGAAAACCCATCTATGCAGACTGCTTTGGAAATCTAGTTCCTCTCACCAAGAGTGGCCACCATCACATCTTCAGCTTTTTTGCCTTTAAAGAAAACCGACTTGCCCTCTTTATAAAGGTAACTTTAGCAGATGTATTATATGGTGTATGTATATTACATTTAACACTTCTATAATGGAGAAAGTTTCAAGTTATTACGTGTCACACTTTGAAATGTTTTGAGTATTTCTTCTGGCAAATCCTTCAGATACGAGATAACACTCAGGAGCCTTGTGGTCGATTGTCCTTTATGAAAGAACCAAGATCATATAGGAGTTTGGCCCATGATGCTATATGCAACCTAAATATTACTCTACCGACATATGCTAAGGTAATTTTACTCCCACTTTTATTATATTGCTTGGTAAAGATACTGTCACACCTGTCAGCCCAACAAATCTGAACACTTGTAAATGTCTACCAAGCTTACAATTTTTTTTACATTTAATAGGGGTGGGAAACTATGGGTATCCTCCGATCCAATTCCAAAATCAATTCTTAAATTAGTGTTATTTTTTTAATTCTTCTGCAGTGTAGATACACGTTCACATCTTTACATTTAAAGCAGAATTAGAGTTTCTATGATATTTGTTTATTGTTGAAATTTTAATTGGACAATAACCTCCATCTCCAAACAGATGAAATGGTTTGATTTTAATAAAGTCATGTTCAGGATGAACTAAAGCTCTAAATGAAACGTCTGTTGGAACAATTATGAAGAACACTTATATAACTCGCTGTACCTCGGCACAAATACTTGGCAATAACCCGCCAACGACCGAGTAATTTACCTCCCCTTTTTAAGAATCTGGTGAAAGCCTTGCAAAGTGTTGCCACATATCACCCTCTGGGCTTGCCATAGTTTGTTCAGCAGGCATGCGCACAGAGGTTTGAGACAGAAGAATTAGTTGCATGTCTACATCTAAGATCAGTAGATTTTGGCCTACTTTCTTCTTTATTTTATCAATTTTGAGTATTTTTTACCCCTAATATTTTAATATTATAATGTCATGTTTCGTTAAAGTTTACAAGTAAATGTCTTGTTTCACATGTCAAATGCATTACTGTAATACAAAAACCAAAGAACTAAGAACATAGGATTTTAGTAAAATTATGTTTATTTTAATATTAATGCCATAAAAGTTATGATTATTTAAATAACTCCATACTAGAAATGTGTTTTTACAAACAGTTTACTAAACACAACTGTAATAAAAAACACACACCGTAGCATTAGCAACTTGTATATGTTCCCCACACATACCTCCTCCGTTAGTACTCCTCAAATTTTGGCTCAAAAGTTTTGTTGCTATGGTAACTGCTTTGCGTGCTCTTTCTCCCACCCTCTTTCTTTCCTGCCCCCAATCTGTATATCTCTCTCTCTCATTCTTTTACTGCTTCTTGCTCCTCAAAGGAATCAGATTCAGATCAAGAGCCTGACGAGGAGGTAACTGTGGAGATATTCTTCTTTATTCTCTTAACATCCTTAACCTCCACATGGATATTCTGTTTCCGCTGAAGTTATTAAATTGTTTTTCTTTTCCCATTGCTGTAGTTATTTGTTTGCTTATTTTTATTTCTGTTTATTAGTTGATCCATATTATATACTAAATAAACCTGCTATATTAAACTTTAATTGAATTAAAAAGGGCGGGGCAACTGGTGTCGTGGTTAGCACATATGCCTCATGGCAAGAAGGTCCTGGGTTCGATTCCTAGGCTTTCTGTGCGGAGATTGCATGTTCTCCCTGCGCTTGCGTGGGTTACCTCCAGGTACTCTGGTTTCTTCCCACAGTCCAAAAACATGTACATTATTTTCATTGGTGATTCTAAATCTCTCAAAAGAGTGATTTTGAGTGTGTTTGGTTGTTTGTCTACATGTTGCCCTGCGATGGACTGGCGACCTGTCCAGGGTGAACCCCTGCCTCTCCCCCTATGTGTGCTGGGATAGGCTCCAGCAAACCCCAGGACCTCGAGCTGGGGTTAGAAGATGAATGAATAAATTACAATAAAATAATTAATAGATACAGTACATAGTTTTTAATTTCAGCATCGTTACACTTCATCATGGTTATGACTTATTTTGACTTAAGCTTGTTACAAAGTTTATTAAAATTTTTACCGAACATGACATGTACTGTATCTCATATAAGTTTAGAGGCTGAGCTGATGACTGGTTTGACGATTATATCTTAAGATATATATCATTAAGACAGGATTCACTGTTAGATTAAAATCACCAGTGGCAGCTTGGCGATGCTGAAATTTCTGTTAATCATAAATTCTGTTTATCATAAATTCTGCTACCACTGTAAACTATAGAATGTGAGTCTGGTGTCATTTATGCAGAATTACTTTTTATTTAAAGCTAATTTTTTTGTTGTTTTGCCTGCTCGGTTTCCTAAATCAACCCTAATAGCAAAATAGTTGTTCCTATTCTCCCTCACTAATGGTTTGATTCAGTCTGTAGTTTACAACTAATCACTGTTTACTGTTTTACTTGCCTATCTTTCCAGACAAGCCAAACACTTGGAAGATGTAAGACATATTCTCATATTCTGATGTTCTCATATATCATGCACTTAACATGCTTGTTTTAACTAACTTACATGCAGATTAACTGCTAACTAATACATTTTAATAGCTGCTGCAGAATATGGAATTGATAATTTATTAATTGCTGCATAGCATATTCCATTTGGGTTTTTGCTCATCTCCATCACCTTTTTTAATTTCCTAAAGAAGAATAGGAAATCCCTTAATTCCAGAATGAAAAGGACCAAGACCCAAATGTTTTAAGGGCCAAGACCCAAATGTTTTCCTTTCAGTAATGTATAATTGTAAAATAATGCATTTATATATTATTATATTATTATTATTATTATATATTACTAGGGGTATAAGGGTCAGTATAGTGGTCCAGTGACGAAAAATATGACATTAAATAACATCTCATTAGAACTTGTTTATTACAATTTACAAATTGTATATATATATTTTTATTTTTTTTTAAACAAAATGTTAATTTTTACATGCTTAAAATCTTTCAGCTATCAATTATAGATCCATTAATCCGCACATGCACAAGATGTTGCGCTCTGGCAACCTGCGCTCTGATTTCCAGCTTAAAGTCCTTTTATTATCTCCCTCATTTTCTATCAATAAAGGCCCAAAAAACATTACATTTTACACCAGAACCCGGTTTCTGTCAGTGACCCTGTATGGGTTACAAAATCAGCTATATGAACATCTTTTACTCAACACTGCCTGGACTTACCCTAAAGATAATAAACCCTAAGAACAAAAACTCCTTATGCAAAGACATTAATTATTTAATACACATAATTTGTTATTAGGTTTTATCATTCTGAAGCATTTGTAAATTGTATATGTGACGGTTCCAGTGAATAAACTGTTATAAAGTTACATATTATATTTATATTATTTTTACAAATACATGCTCCTTTTAAAAAAGTCACAAAGCTTAAAGCACCCCAGCACCCTCAGTGTGATCAGTTTTCCACTTACCATTTAACTGCAAAGCAAAGTAACAAAGTTACTGTATATCTGTCTATCTGTCTGTCTGTTCTCTCTGTTTGTCTGTCTAACAATCTATCAAGTATTTATTGCTGAAAGATCACTAACATGGTGTGATGTAGTGAGCTGAAATCCATTTGAACTATCACTTATACCTATATAGTTATAGTTATATATAGTTAACATCTTAATACACTTTGCATGGAAATAACTTGACTTACATTATGTGTGTGTGTGTGTGTGTAAAGTCATATTGGGTGCAAACAGTAAACATTAAAATTTTGCTTAGCATTTCCTCCTACATGGCATGTTGTTTTAACATTTATAACTTATATATTTTTTATTTATATTTCATTTATTTGTTATTATTTATTTTTTTACCAGCATTAAATGCAAATAGTTAATTCTAAATTCTCTATCCAATTTTTTTCAAATCCAAAACTTTATTTTTGCGGAATTTTTTTTATCACTGGCTTTCTGTTGAAAACATTTTCCACACATCATCCATCATTTATTATTGACCTTTATTTATTTCTGTATTCATCATTTAAGGTTTATCTTTGTAGGTCCTTTATGGGTTGAAAATTTGTTTTTATTTATTACATTTGTGTTTTATTTTTTTTATTGTTTTGAATGTGTGACTGTGCTTTTGGCGTGATGTCAAATAAGCAAGTTATTTCCTGCTCATTATCCTAAGGGTCAAAAATTGCTTGCTTTGCAGTTCTTACCATCCCTGTGAGTCAGTTCTGTACATGTGATTTTTATCTGTGCCTTGAAACTATGTTTAAATTTACCCCTAATCTATTTTTCAAATCTTTGTTCCCTTTAATTTTACGTTTTGTTTAATTTACTCCTTAAATGTGTCCTTTGTAAAACAAAGATGAAGATACTGAAAATTCAACACAGACATCCATCCTGAAAAGTCACTTAATTCAGGGTTCTCCTGCTCTTGCAAGCCCAGATTTACTCTCTGAGGTGTCAGAGATGAAACAAGATTTGATTAAAATGACTGCTATACTAACCACTGACCCATCAGAGAAGTCAAACTCCATGCATGGGAGTAGTCAAGTGAAAGGGGGGGAGGAGGTGTCAGGGGAGCCTTTTGAAATAATGGAAAAGGTAAAAGAGGATTTGGAAAAAGTCAATGAAATTCTAAGAAGTGGCACATATGAAGATGGTCAAGAGTCAGCTGCAGCAGGATCTCGTCCATATCAAAAGGATGAGGATTGGGTGCTTCTTTCAGATTGTGAAATTGAGGAGGCCAAAATGATGGCAGCGTTTGAGACCCAAGAGGCGCTTCTGAAGGATGTCCGAGGTACCCGTGGGTCACAGACACAAAAGCAGGTGGATGTTGGCCATAAAGAGCACTTTTTGGATGCACGTGTAACATCCAGAACCGCAGTGCAAGAGAGTGTGGCACCGGAAAAATTCACAGAAATTGTGTTACGTAAAGGTGGCAAAAAAATTGTACCGATTGTGATCAAAGAAACTAAAACACATGTGGCTGACATGAAAAAGCCCATTCGAAGAAAAGGACTTTATGGGCAAAGTGATGAAACCACTGTATCCACTTTAAAAACAGGTTCTGTCAGTGAGAGAATAGAAAAAACACAACAAGATAATGGCCTTTTACATGCCCCCCCAAACCAGAAAAAGTCACCTGTTTCTCCAGTAGTTGAAGAAACACCTATTGGCTCAATTAAAGACAAAGTTAAAGCTCTTCAAAAGAAGGTGGAGGAGGAACAAAGAGGACGCAAGCCGACTGGCACCAAACCGTCTCCTACAACTTCAGGAAAAAAAACTTCTCCTGTAATCAAAGAACAAAAAGCACAGACCACTAAAAAATCTCCAAAAAATGAGTCAGAGAGTACAGAAGAGACTATGTCAGTAAGAGAACTTATGAGGGCTTTTCAGACAGGACAAGATCCTTCGAAGCGCAAGTCTGGACTATTTGAACATAAAGCAAGTTCTGGACCAAAACACACAAAAACAGTTCAAAACAAGGAAATGTTGTACAGACAGTCCCAGTCTCAATCCCCATCACTTGCAAAAGAAGTGTCACTTGAAATTAAAAAATGTGTTGCCCCACAGAAAATAAAAGAACAGGTTAACACAGAGATTAAACATTCTCAGGACAGTTCCAATGTCAAAAGAAAACCAGAGGACAGTGTTCAGTGTAAAGAGCTTAAATTTCAGGATGGTGTTACTACATCTTCTGTACAATCAGCAGAGTCTACTGTCCAGATCGACTTGGCTAGTCCATTATTGCAAGATTTGTCTAAGAGCACTGGAGTATCTCCACATTATAGTGGTCTGGATGCAACTGATGACATCTCTAAAGTCGAAAGGCTAGCTGTTCTCCCTTGCGCCGGCATAGGTGAAGGCGAAAACCACTTGAGCTCAGAGGACAGTGATAAACATGAAGGCATGGCAGAAACTCTGGATACAAGTCCTGAAAGCCTTTCATCGTCACCCAAACGTCCAGGTCAATATATAAATGAAAAGCTGTTGAAAGTAGAAACAGTTACAACCAAAGAAGAGACAAGTAAACCATCTACTGCCTCTTCCACTGATGCAAAGACAGCTAATGATAAGAAATTTACAACAACTCTTGGATGTCTGTCTGACAAAAACGCATTGGATTATTCTTCAAAAAGTGAGTCTGTGTCTGCTTCTCAGGGCAAAAGTGTAAAATTTGTTGATGAGAAAAACTCTGTTGATGAGGACATTTTTTTGACATCATCTAAACCACAAAAATCCCGAAAACTAATGAAAAGGGGTTCTGAAACCATAGACAGTTTTTTGAGTGACGAAGAACCATCAGATGGTCAACAACTCTCAACCTCAGCTGATTACATGGCAACAAGAGCTAATACAAAGGGTTATGGTGGTTTGGTACTGCCTCTTAGACATCAAGAGTCAGAGACCATTAGTCCAGTAGCCGACGATTCTACAACCATTAGTCATAAGGACTCTTTAGAAGGTAGTCCCCTAATGGAAGACAACTCCTCCCATAAATCCCCAGACTCAATCGAACCTAGTCCAACTAAAGACTCCCCATGCTGTGACTCTCTAGAAAACAGCCCAATAGAACAAAAAACCTTCATGGCCCTACCTCCTACCATAGTACATCCCAGTGTGACTGCAGAGTACCAGCTATCCTCAAACACTCCTGAGTTATCCCCAGAATATTTGCATAGATTCCCCAGAGACCAGGATCGTAGTGTCGACGATGACAGTTGCAAGCAGACATCTCAGCTGAAGAGTTCGGGTAAGAGCCCTTTTACCCCTGATACCCCAAGTTTTAAAGAGGTAAGTTGTGAATTAAATTCCAAAACCCCAGACACTGTGGTCCTAAATCCATCTGTCATACCTGTGGATGCAGACGGAGATGTGTTGAAATGTGTCTTGACTCAAAGGAAATTCACCCCTGAGGAGGAAATGTTTAAAATGGCTGCCAAAATAAAAACATTTGATGAGATGGAGCAAGATCAAAAAGACAGAAAGGGTTTTAGCAAAGATTTTATCTCTCAGACAATGAATAAGTCTGAAAGAGGACATAAAAGCGTCATATTGATTGGGCCTAAATTCAAAGTTGAAACAGACTCAGTGGATAGCCTTGGGCATGCTGAGACAAAACAAGGGTCAGAGTTAGCTGAATCTAATGAACCTACTATTAAAGTACAACCTCCCTCTCCTTTTCCAGCAGGTGTGCATGAAACATCTAAGGACATGGCTCAAACTGCAGCACCAACTGATGAATCAGCAATGGAGGGACCTCAGTCTGTCTCAGAAAAGAATACAGAAAAAGCACAGCTAATCCCTCTACAAAAAGAAATGCAGTTACTTAGTATGAAAGAGTTAGAACAGAATAACGAACAATTGTTGAGCAAGGATGGGATGGTCAGTAAACCTCTTGAGCTTGAAGAAGAAAGGCAGGACAGGTCAAGGGAAAGCAAATATCTTGATAGTGGACAAAAGCTAGGGGATGCAGTACACTGCCAGGAAGGTTACAGCAAATCGCCCAGTCAGATAGAAAGTAATATAACTGATGCTGAAGGTGATAACAATAGGCCTGCAGCGGCATCCAATCCAGAATTAGGTAAGGAAAGTTTGAGCACCAAAACAGATTCTTTGCCTATGATGGGGCAAGCTAGGGAAATGTTTAAACCAGAGATTTGTATTAATGATGATAGTAAAGAAGATGATTCAGTGGAAGAACTTCCTAAAACAAAATCTAGAGGGGTAACTGCAAAAGCTCAGTTAAACTCAGAAAACTGGAATACTATACGGGAAGATGATGATGCCTTTGCAGCAAGAGTCAAGGAAGAGGAGCAAAAGATTTTGGGTCTGGCAGTAGATCAGCAGTCTCAAGGTGCAACTCCAGACACCACACCGGGGAGGACGCCCACTGAGGAAAGCACACCAACGAGTGAACAAAACCCTTTCCTCTTTCAAGAGGGTAAACTATTTGAAATGACTAGAAGTGGAGCAATAGACATGACCAAAAGGGGATATGTGGAGGAAGGCTTTGCCTATTTTCAAATAGGAGAGCAGCCAATCGAAGAGGCACTCATAGAAGATATTATAGAAGAGCCTGTTGAAGAAAGTGATGTTCCTATAAATCCTCTTGTGCATATAAAACCAGAAGATCGTGAGAAATGTTTAAAAGAAGCTACAGACTTATCCCTTCACTCCATGCCTAACACTATTCAATCGGGTATAGCTTCTAATATGAACGCCTCACAGTCTGTTTCTATTAAATTGCCCGTTTCTACCACAGACCAAAGTGAAAAATGCATTGCAGAGGAAGCTGTAGCAGTAAAAACAGAAAAGCTAGCTGAAGATAGTTATTTAGGGCAGGATCTTGGGTCTTCAGACACTGTCATAACTGATGTCCAGACAGCGGTATCAACAGTAACCCGATCAGTTTATTCTCAGCAGGACCAAGAGTCCTCAGATTCCTCTCCAGAGGATGAGCATTCAGTAATAGAATTACCCAAAGCCCCTGAAAAGTTACCCCAATCTTCCAAAATAAAAACAAAAACAAAGCCTGTCTCTAAAGGTAATACTACATCTACTCAGAAAAGGTTATCCTTCTCTAAAGAGGAGGAGAAGCCAAAATCAAGAATTCCCATAAAAGCTGTTTCCCACAAATCAGAAACAGAAAAGGGTTCTAAAAAAATTCCCAAGGAGAAAAAATCTAAATTGCCTGTAAAACCTGAAACAAGAAAAAAATCTGAGACAGACACAGGTCCCTCTGTAAGCTCCAGAGTGACAAGGTCTATCAAATCCAAGAGCTTCTGTGAAAGTGATTCTACAAAGAAACCAGCAAAAAAGGACCAGGGCCGTTCAGCAGGTACTGAGTTGCCCAACAAATATAAGACATTACCATCAAAGCTGCCTGTCAGGGGACAGTCTGGTCAACCAACTCACTCTACTACAACTGGCAAAAAAGAGCAGCTATCTGAGAGGTGCACGGAGCCTGATGATTTTTTTGAGGAGATTAGTGATGAGGCAGCTAAGCTAGTGGAGAGGTTGGCCCAAGCAGAAAAAGAGAAAGAGGAGGCAGCTGCCATGTCGGATGATGATAGTAGCACCATAGATGTCTCAGTAATAGAGAATGAGCCTTTTCCTGACATGCAGATGCCTCTTCCTGAGGACCCATTGGTCATTAGGCCTCGATGGGACGATCCTGTTGAGACGCAGATGGAAAGAATTCCTGCTGAAAAAGCCCAAGTCCAAAGTCAAGGTATCCCCATCATTAGGGGCCCATTCTCTATTTTTCATCTGCCTCAGCACATTAGCAATGAAGGTGCTGCTGTCTTATAGCTAAAGCTTCAACTCTTTCTGGTGCTTCTGTGACGTTTGAATTGTGTTTGTATCTGTCTCTTTTCTTGTGTATGTGCTAGAGGATTATTGTCAAGAATGATTTAATTAATAGCTTTTTATAGATACTGTTTGTCTTAAAGAGTAAATGCTTGAATGGCTGCTGCTATATATCTGTACATTTACAAATACACATATACAATTATGTATTTTATACATATTTTCATAACCTTACTGGTAAATTACAATATTCATTATTAAAATAGATTAAAAATAACCCTCTTTAGGTGAGTATATCCCAGAGTATGTGGCCAACTTTAAAATGCACACTGGAAAGCCAACATAACCAGAGCTAAATTATCTAATTCAAACATAATTCAAACACATTTAAAACAAAAGGTAAAAGGTAAAAAAGAGAAAGCCAGTGATAATATACAGATGGGTGACAAATAAAAAAAAAACAGTATAGTAGCTATGGAAGATTTCGGATCAATAGGTTATATGGTATGTTACACTGCAAGTACTATCCAAACACCATGAAAACGTCTTTTCAGTATAGTTTCAGAAAATATCTATTCTTAACACTTAAAAATTTTTTTATTTGTCACTTCGATGTATTTTTATATTTTGTGCGCGCTAGCGATTGTATTTTATATTCAATTAAAAGGGAAAATCATTTTTGTCGTTTGTAAATATGTATAATGGTTATAGAATTTTTTATGTGTCTTGACCATGGCATTTGCAGTGGATCCACAGGCGGAGCTTGACAGGCAGGAAGGACGATTGGCTGTCATGGCTGATCATCTGGGTTTTAGCTGGACAGGTGATAAGTGTTTGGTAATATCACACACAATGATTACACTCCATATCTGTGTCATGATGCGACTACTACTTGCCTAATGTAAGCAATAAAATACGTAACACACAGAAGGTTGGATGCTTTTATTACCTTTTTAAAAATCCAACAAAACTATTTACGGTTCTGTCTGCTTTTAAACATTGCTGTGTTCTCCATCGTTTATCTAGAGCTCGCTCGTGAACTTGCAGTTGATGAAGAACAGGTCAGCCAGATAAGATTAGAGAATCCAAACTCTTTACAAGACCAAAGTCATGCACTCCTAAGACTGTGGACAAAAAGAGAGGGGACAAATGCTAATGGTAGGATTGTTTGCATCACGTTTTAAATAGGAATATAATTTTACTGTAAGACATCGTTTAATGGGGCGGCGCGGTGGCGCAGTGGTTAGCACGGTCGCCTCACAACAAGAAGGTCC
>JAOTQW010000033.1:8407725-8420180 GCA_026260075.1 Sisor rabdophorus | reverse complement strand
CCCCGTGACCCCGGATTCAGGAATAAGCGGGTAAAGAAGATGAAATGAAATGAAAATGTAAATAAATGATAATATTTACAAAAAATAAAATAGTATTTAACAACCTAGGGGCTGCAGAATGCATGCAGAGTTAGTTTGCGATTGATTAACATTAACATTACTGTATTATAGATTGATAGAAGCAGCCACACTTCAGTGAATAGTTTCACAGTGCAGACAAAAGTGGGAAGGGAAAAACAGCAAGATAAAAAGAAATTACGAAAATAAATTGAAAATACATCTTAGTACAGCAAATTAACAACTGACTATTTGTGTTACTGCTATAATTAACTGCAAACATGTGCACTGATACACCATATTGCTAAGGGTATTGGACCACCCATCCAACTAATCGGAATCAGGTGTTTCGATCACTTCCATGGCCACAGGTGTATAAAATCAGATACCTAGTCATGCAGACTCTTTTTAACAAATGTTTGTTAAAGAATGAGTGGCTCACAGCTCAGTGAATTCCAGCGTGAAACTGTGATAGGATGTGAAATTTTTTCACTTCCAAATATTCCACAGTCAACCTTCAGCTGTAGTATAAGAACATGAAAGTGTTTGAAAAACGACAGCGACTTTGCTACGTAAGTAGTAGGCCACACAATGTGACAGCATAGTGCGAACTGGTCACCAAATTTCTGTAGTCGATGGCTACAGACCTCCACACTTTATGTAGCTTTTTGATTAGCTCAAGAACAGTGGTCAGAGAGCTTCATGGAAGCTGTACATTACCAAGAGCAATGCAACATTTGTATGAAAATCAACAGTCGCATTTCACGTCAATGCATTAGTTTCTCGGGTTATGCTCAAAAAGTAGAAACAGAAGAAAAGCTGCTAAAGACTGAGACTAAGAAGGTGCTAGTGTAATAAAAAAACTATTGTATAAATAACAAATAAGTGGAAATGATATGGTTCTTCTGTTTATCATGATTATGAGTGCTTCTGGTAAAACTGTTTACGAAACCAGGGAAACCTACACTGGATTGGAAATACCAACATTTAAAGCACAGACCACACGTCTCTACGGAGTTTTATATCAAAAAGACAGAAAAGGAAGAGACCGTAAATAAACAACCGGGATTTAGTTTGAATACGTTGTAGATTCTCTCAGCATCCAGCAGGTGGTGGACTTGTCCAGACAATTTAAAAGTGAGAAGGTGATGTAGGGGGTTGTGGTGAAAAGGTGTATGGGTGAGTGGGTGCATTTGCAAAGCAAAGAAATACAGGTGAAGGGATGGAACAACAGGAGAAGTTTCAAAAAAAAAAGGAAAAAAAAAAACAAAAAAAACAACAGGATTTAAATGAGAGAAGACACGATATTCGACATGAATCTAGCTTTCTTTCTGGGATCCTGTTAAAAATAATCCGAAAAAAAATTAAAATTAATTTTAAAAAAATCTCAATCATCACAATCATGAGTTCTTTGGTAAAAAAAACTTGGTGGATGTGGACACGGCTATTTAAGGGGAAGGTCAAAGCACTGACCACAACTTTCTAGAGTTTTATGCTAAAAAGACAGAAAAGAAAGCCACCGTATTAACAACCAGGATTCAGTTTGAATATGAGCAACTGGAGGCCACCAGACAAAGAATAACACACAACCAGGATGCAATTTGAATATGTGCTTCAGGCTACGCAACTGGAGGCCACCGAAAAAAGGGCAGAAGAAGAAGAAGAAAAAAACCCTATTCTACCGAGTCGGGTAAGTACAGAGTCGGGTACCGAGTACCTAAGTCGAGTCAAGTCAAATCAAATGTTCCAGAAGTCTGAAATTTTGTAACATAAGGGTGTCACCATTGGTGTCAGGTGATAAGAATATTGCATTAATAATATTTTTATGCTAAAGGTGTTTAGTATTTGAGACTTTAAGGTCATATAAATTTTCAATAAGCCAATTTATTGAAGTTTGTTATCAAATATAGGCTTATACAAATAAAAGATTTGATGTCAAATTCACTTTGAAGTTCTACGCGTTTCATAGTTTAATTCTGTCAATGATGTCACAACAGGGACTAGTCTTTGATAAAAGAATGAATACATGAGCTCGGGATCGGGCCTGATACTATCCAACTGAGCATTCGAGGTTGTTTGGCCCAGGGAAACACATACAGAAAGAGACACACAATACAAACGAGAGACACCGATAGAGACACACCGACACAGAAACACAGAAAGACGAAGACACAGAGAGACACAATGTGACAGAGAGCCACCCATTAAGACAGAGACACACACTTAGACACACAAATGCTGTTTGAGGCTGATTTCAACACATTGTCTCATATTTACTAAAGAAGCAGTGAAAAATCAAACCCGGGACCTTCCTGTCAAAAAGCGACCGTGCTAACAACTAACTAACTTTTCATTCCTCCAACCGTGTGAGACAAAAAGTGCTTGGTTGCCTTACATGTCAATTAAATGCCTTCTTGAGTGGTCCACAACCAAAAAAAATGCAGTGTGCAGGTCTGGTTTCGTAGAACTACCAATCTACTGATTAATAAATCACACACCAAACCTGCATAAAATACTACAACAACACAAAATGCAGCCTTCACCAAGTTAAATAGTTTAATGTTAAACAGGCTGGGCTCTGGTCACCGCACCGGTATACCATTGACACCGTCGCAAACAATAACTAACTGTAATCAGAGAAAGTGAAAGCAACAATATGGGTATGTAACTATGTAACAATACTGCTAACTAATGTACTGTTTGTGTAGTTAACTGTACCTTTCACATCCTCATCTTCTATAGTGGTGTTAGCACTCTCACAGGATTCCTGCAGAAGAAAATGTAAATCATTTATCAGAGTACACAATACAGTCGTTGACATCCTGCCTCGATGGCGTCATAAAATATCCTTTTACGATATGAGCCTGTTTTAAAATACTTCAGTGAACCGGATCAATCTTTAATTCCTCAAAATATTAACAAACTCGTTGAACCTCTTTTACAGGTTCTCCAAAAAACAAACAAACGAACAAACAAAAAACCCAAAAAAGCAAAACTGTCATGCAGAAAAAACTGTTCCACTTAAGTGCACAGCATTTCTTAGGTTCTTAGGTTTCTGTAGAATAACATCTAACCCTACGCTGAGGAAACTGAGGCTTTGCGAATTAAAGACAGAATTTTGTCTTGCCAGCCTTTAAAGTCAACAATCTCTTCAGGTAAAATTTACAATGGTACAAGTGTGATCCGAGCAAACCTGTTAATATACTTAATACCTTGTTTCCGTCAGTGGGATTGTGGATAACGGTAGTTTGAGCCTCCTGATGAAGAGGTGCAGTGAGAAAAGGAGGAGAGTAAAAATGATCAAAGAGACAAACTAGGAGGTTACATTCTTATATACAGACAGAAGGGGGAAAATATGAAGGTCACCAAGCATTGTTTTGTTCAGTTAATGCAGCATGCACTATACTGTCAAAAGTTCTGGCCGCATGAGCATCAGAATCGCATGCCATTTCAAACATCTTATTCCAAATTGATTTTCATTTTGCTACTGGTTGAAGCTCCCCTCTTCCAGTAAGACTTTCCACTCCAGTGTGAAGCTTGACTGTGAGATATCTCTTCATTCAGCTCCAACATTATTAGTGAGATCAGACACTTATGTCAGGTGAAGGGGGGTCTGGGGTGTTGCCGGCATTTGGGTTTATCTCAAAGGTGTTGCGTGCTGTTAAGATCAGGACTTAGTGCTGAACGCCTGTTTTTTTTTTTTTTTTTACTCGAATAATAACCCAGCATGTGATAATGGCGGTCAGGGGCTTTGTGCTCAGGGTCATTGTCATGCTGGAACAGTGTTGGAGTCTATTAGTTCCAGTGAAGGAATAATGCAACCCTACAACAAACAAAAACATGTGCGCTTCCATATATATAACAGTTTGGAGAGGAACCACATATGGATTGGATGATGCTCGGGTGACCGAAAAGTGTATCTAATATTAGCAAAATTGTTTATACAAATAAACAATAAATACCATTACAAGTTTATCTATAACACAGTAGCAGCTACTGAATAGGCTTTTTAATTTAAGTGTGCTTGATGGCCTTCAGGAAAACTGAGGAAAAAAGATAAGCCAGATGGGTAAAGTCACCACTCAAGGATGCTTGTGATAGTTAGTTAAACCTGAGCTAGTGGTTAATGATGAAATAATTATTGAGATGAATTCTGAGAGAGTCCAATTAACAGCTCAAATGACGGGGAAATGTGAATGAAAATGTCTGATAGAAAGGTCAGTGTACTTGTAAAAAGGAATCAATACATGAGAATTTTTTTATCCATCCGATGCATGTTTCTTGAGTGCCTTGAGTGACATGTAGTTATCCAACTCCCCCTACCCATGCCATTGCTGATTACCTGGATCAGAGAAGGTACCCTGCCAGATAAGGGTAAAGTGGGCATATATTAAGTAATTGTTCGGTATCTTCCAGCTTCTGATTGGCTGAACACACCTGATTCAGGAAATCAACAGTGGGCAAAAACAACATGACAAAGGAACTCAGGAAACGTTGCTAATATAGGATTTAAACTAAAATACAGAATGCAATAAATTTTTGTGTAAAGGAATCTTAAATCTGGTCATATTGAATCGACATGCCACTATAGCAGAGAATAAATGTGTAAAAAAGATACTGTGATCTATATCAGTAACACTACACCAATGAAACATTTACATTACATTCACAGCATTTAACGAATGTCCTTATTCAGAGCGACTTATATTTATTTATTTAATACAGCAACTGGGGGTTAAGGGCCTTGCTGATGGGCTCAACAGTGGCAAATTACTAGCTTTTCCAGCTAGCAGTCCAAAACCTTAACCACTGCACTACCACTTTTTCCATATATGCTAAATCGACCTCATGAGATAAACGTTGTACAGCTTGTGTGTTTGTTTAAATTGTTGAAAAAAACCAAAACACTAACTCAAGTTAACAGACAATAAAGAACACCTGAAATTATTGAACACCAGTAAAGCGGCTGTTCAACGTCTAGTAGATTTAGTGCAAATTGCACAAACACAGTATACAGGCAATACAATAACATCAAATGTGCAAAAGCAAATAAAAACACGACAACAACAACACAACAGCAACAATAAATACAGCAAAACAAAGACCACTAGCAACCTTACACAGAGTAATCACAAACATCAACAGAAAGGTGAGGTCTTTACTGAATGTCACATGGTTGCTGCTGATTGGCTACTGATAGACAGCAGATGAAAAAAACATTTTTTATTTTTCTTATTTTTGTTAACGTCAAAATTGTTTATTTCATGCTACTTCAGATAGTGCATGTGTTTTCTCTAGAGGAAATTAAAAAATCTTAAAATAAATTTGAGAAGCATCTCTAGATTGGAAACCGTGCAGTTGTTGATCCACTTTGTTGTGATGATCGCAATCCGTGTCCAATCAGAGACGAGGAGGTATAAGTTATAATAATAAGGTATAATAGGTTCAATAAGGACCTGGCCTTTTCTGTTTCAGAGATTCATGACATGATGTGTTCGACAGTATTGTTTTTTTTTTTATCTCCCATTTTCTGCATATTTTAAATGTTTGTAAGATTTTTATCTACAGGCAATTGTAATAAAATTAACACAAAACAAACCAGTTACACCTTCAGCTGTATTCATTGGTAACAGCGGCACAACATTTATTCAAATTTAAACAACATTATTTATATTGATTTGGACTAGTTTAAAGAAAGTTGCTGTGAAAATTGCATACAAATTCCACTAACAGCAGTTGCTTAATTATATACATTATATAATTCCTGGGTTTGATTCCCAGGCGGAGAATTTCTGCCCTGCTTGGGATTAGTCCGAGTACTCCGGTTTCAAAACATGTATGTTAAGGTAGACTAGTGATTCATTAAACCTCTTATTCCCTTATTTGGGGTCACAGGCTCTGCTGGAGCCTATTCCAGAAAAATGTGTTCTAAAACACATTTTAGAATTACCAATTAAACTAAGGAATATGTTGGGGGGTTTTTTGGAAATAAAAACAGAGAACCCGGAGTAAATTCCTGCAAAACATGCAAAAACATGCACAGAAAGATCCCTTGCCCAGGAATCAAACCTGATATCTTCTTGCTGTGAGGCGACAGTGCTAACCACTATGCCACCGCACCGCCCCATTTTGTGGAATATAAACAAGCTTTTTTTAGTCATTTTAAATAAACAACAATATATTATTTTTTTATTAAAATTTGCAGATAAAGTTCACATGGTTCCGGCATTCCACTGCCACCTATTTGTTTTCCTGGCTACTAAGAACGTATTAGGTACTTATTGACTAACTTATTAATAATGAAGTTGTGTTTAACGGTTTTATAGTGTTTGGGTTTTTTAAAAGGTTTGTCCAGGAACGGGTTAACAATGTAAGGTGAGATGTTTCTGTAATTAGTATCAACTGTTGTGCCACATCATTATTATTATTACTACATGTGAGCAGAATTAAATGTCCAATTAAATGTAAAAAAAAAGGTGGCATAATGAGATCAGAATCACACAGACAGAGAGTACCAGAGCAGGAGAGGGGACTGCCTCTTTAGGGCTGGTGACTACGTTGGCTTTGTTGTTGATCTAAAAGTGGGAATGGACAAAAACAAGACACGCAAAGCTGTTTAATGAGCACACAGGAAATGGCACAACCATTTCTGAATTTGTTGATCACTATACAGTATGTACAGAGCCTCGAAAAAGTATTCATACCCCTTGAACTTCTACACATTTGTCCCATTACAAGCACAAACTTGAATGTATTTTTACTGCAATGTTATGTAATGTACCAACAAAAGTAGCACATAATTGTGAAGTGGAACAAAAATGATGCAGGCAATTATAGCTGCAAGTCTTTTGTGGTTTATCTTTATCTTACCTTCTTGAAGGATTCTCCAACATGAGCTGTTGATTTCTACAGCACGTTCAGAGTGACCATGAGCCAGCTGGCTGTTTGTCTGACCAGTGCTCTCCTTGTCTGGTCTGTCAGTTTGGGTGGATGGCCATGTCTTGGTAGGTTTGTGGCATGCTTTCTTCTAATGGATGATTGGCTGCACAGTGGATGATTGACTGGACAATGCTCTTTAAGATATTTTTTATTATTATTTTTGGCTCAAGCAGACCCTGTGGCCCAGAGTTGGGGAATAATGGGTATAGAAGTTGAATAAATGTCTGGGGGGTTTCTTGGTCTTCATGATGCTGTTTGTTCACTAGTGTTCTCATAAGAACCACTGAGGCCTTCACAAAACAGGTTTGTTTTACACGGATACTAAATTACACACATGTGGATATTGTTTATGGGTAACAGAGTACAGGGGGTTGAATACAAATGTGCTACTTTGTTGTTGTTGGTCTGCTACATAAATTCTCAATAAAATACATTTATGTTTGCAGTTGTAAGGTGACAAAATTAAAAGAAATTTAGGGGGTCTGAATATTTTTTCTTCGTGGCACTGTATAGTTGCTGCTTTATACCCATAAATCTCCCCTCAGTTTATTATCTTCTTATTAATGTTATTTAAATGTACGAAGTGTAAAAAGTTATTTTAAAGTACAGCCAGCTGGAGTACAAATATATTATTTGGCAAATAGCACTGCAGCTTTGTCATAAGTTTCATGTTAATATAGGATTGATAATGGCATTATAACTGTCCAAATACATTTTCGGACTAATGGAGCTTGTAGAAGTAAGACAACAACATTGACAACACATGTTCTTGGTAGCTGTTCAGTAATCTTCTGCCGCAAGTGCAACTCTGTTGTTAGAACCCTTTCTTTCTATGATCCACTCTATTGTAAATTCTGTTGTTTTCATTGGGGCAGAATGAGGCCTGTTTAAAATGTTCGGAGAAAAAGTTTGGCAAAGCAGAAAAGATCATGCAAGCGCGTCTGATCATAATTCCTTGTTTATATAGTTCCTCCCTTTTCTTGATCTTTCCAGAGTACTCTATTAAGACAAGTCTCAAGAAATTCAAGCATAAAAGACAAATGTACTTGGATGATGATCACATTCATATATGTTTTTGGAGCATCCTGTTCCAGACACGGACCCCCCCCCCGCCCCCCACGGGCTGCAGCGTTCTAGTTCAGATTTTTAGGGATTGAGGTCTGAGCGTTGTTATTCTGAAGTCGTTTGAGCCCATTGTTCCAGTGAAGTAACAGTAAGCAGAGACATGCTACACTTTTTGTGTGCTAAGGATTGTGGGTGACGCAGTGGTGTAGTGGTTGGTGCGTAGTGGTTGGCGCGGTGGCGTAGCCGTTAGTACGGTCGCCTCACAGCAAGAGGGTCCCGGTTTCGATTCCCGGGCAAAGGGAATGTGCAACGTTTGCTTGCGTGGGTTTATGCCGGGTACTCCAGTTTCCTCCCACAGATTATAAATTGCCCATAGACAAAAGTAAGAGTGTATGGTTGTTTGTCTAGGTGTGCCCCTGCGATAAACTGTCGTCCAGGGTGTACCCCTGCCCTGTGTGCACTGGGATAGGCTATAGCCCCGTGACCCAGAGTTAGGGAATACTGTATGTCTTTAGAGTAAAATCAACTATTTTATTGTTCTTAATACTGGTGGTGGCTTAGTGGTTAGCATTATTACAGCAGGAAATTATCTTCTTTGTGAAGTATGCATATTTTCCCTGTGCTTGCGTGTGATTACTCCAGGTACTCTGGTTTCCTCCCACAGACGAAAAACATTTATGTTAGAAGTGAGAGTGAGTGTGCCTTGCCTTTTGCCCTTTCAGACAGCTGGGATAGGCTCCATTGGACCCCTGTGACCCTCTAAATTAGGGAATAAGCTGGTACAGAAGATGAATGAATACTATATATTTTTATGAGGATAATTTATTAACTAACCCTAACCCTAAGGCTTAAAATATTTGTTTAAATAACTCTACTTCTATGTAACCGTTTCTAATTGAAGGACATGTTATTAAAAGAGAAACTAGGTAAAAGTCAGAGAGTTTTACAGGTTTGCCTCAAATATCCCACCATTGCAAATGCTGCAAAATTAGACTTGCTAGATAACATGAAATGTCATTGTTGTGTATGTGCACACTACTATCAAAGCAAAGAAAAAAAATCCCTGTCCTAAACAGTAGTTCGTCAACTACTTTAAACTGAAATCTAAAAAGAAAAACAAAAAGATTCCCCCACACTTATTTTAAATTGCTCTCAATGACTGACGCAAGCCTGGAGTTTTTACACCACAGACGGAGAACCTTCTGCTACTCATTACAATATCGCATATGGGGATAGAAATCTATTTTCTACTGTGAATCGAATTCGAATAGCTGACTGATGAAGAGGAAGAGGGGGAAAAAAACTTTAACTGATGCTAGAGGAAGAGTATGGTTGAGGCGGTTTATAATAACTTACAGTACTGTTGCATTTGCATAGCTGTCAGTATGACCGTTGCAATGCGTGCCAATGCAATGTGTGTTAAGCAAGCAGGCTTTTGGAATCAAGAGTAAAAAAACTGTACAAACCGATGCCTTAAGGTTTAAAAAAACATGCACTAAATTATATCTACATGGAATTTTTAATGACTAATAAAAAGATCGCTCAACTTACCTTAACACTATCAGGCTTCTTGTATGGATTCCCTTCTGGATAAGAGGAAAAAAATTATTTACAGGAGTGGATCATTTGTATAATTAACCCCTTTACAGCTCTAACCCTTAACACACACACACACACGTTTTGTAGCTGGTGGGCAACTAGAGGAGTACTCTTGAATATTTTTAAGTGTGTAAGACATTGCGGCGCTTATGGAAAGAGAATAATAGCTTTTGATTGACATCGAAATTTAGGTAATGTGACTATAATTATGCAAACTACTGAGTAATTATCTGTGGCAATACAGGTTTCACTTAGTGCCCACACAAACACCTACACGTGTACGTACTTACAGACAAACACCCCCCCCACACACACACACACAATAATATGAATATCAGAATATACAGTAGATGATAGCGGAAAAACGAAATATTCAGCCGCCCTAACACACTAATAGCATATCAAAGCAGAACGCATCAGATTTTCTCACTGCTAAAAGCTTTTCTAAGCTTAACACAAGCTTTTCTTTCCTAGATAAAATCCATAATATTAAATAAACAGATTTGGAGCATTTACACTATAAACAAGTCTTTCTTTAGACAATAGAGTCTTTTAAGAGCAAGCTTTGGTTGCTAAGCAACATAATGGGTAAGGATTAGAATCTTCTTGGTGACATAATGCCATTATTTCATTCAAAAACAATGTTGTAGCCACCGTAACTAGCCGTGTATTTTACATCACCAGGTGTTTCAGCAGGAGCAGAAAATGTAAAAGACAGACCATAATATTAAGTGACCCAGAAGCAAGACATTCAGCACCCAATTCCATCTGATACGTACATTTACAATTTTGGTATTTGGCAGATGTCATTATACAGAGCAATATTTATATTTTTATACTAGATCAGAATCGAACCCAGATCGTTCAATTAGCAGTACAACACACGTACTACTGTGCTCCCCCCTCCCCCAAAAGGAAAGCTAGCAAGTACACTATGTGGGGCCTTTCATCTTAGCTCTAGATGTTTAGAAGCAACTACATGTATAGCATTTATTAGCATTTTTTAAATTTTATTAAACCATTTTATATAATCTTCACTCTTGCATTCATTATTATATGTAAAAAGTAACAGCAAATCAGTCGTCTTTGTCCATAACTTATTAAAAAACCTTGTACAATGTACAAATGTCTTATCAATCCCAGCACAGTGCAATTCTGTCATTAGTTATTCCACTGAATATGGGTTTCTTTTATTTTTGGCTCTATTGTGCCAAATCTTTAAGCCTTTAAGATAATGCAAACCTTTACTTGCTAGTATGTGCTAAGCTAACGATAATTTACATTTACAGTTTTTGGCAGACGCCTCATCCAGAGCGACTTAGATTTACTCCCTTTATACAACTAAGCGATTGCTCAACAAATATTTGATTTGCTAAACTGTATTTTGGGGAACCCATTTCATCTCTTCTTCTAACGAAAAAAAACCAAAACAAACTGAACGACAAACTCATTTAGAAAAATTAAAAAAGAAAGTGTCAATTCTTACTTGAGAAGGTCTTTGTGGCAAGCATGGTGGTCAGGATGGCACCCTGTACAAGTGTAATAGAACATAGGGGTGTGGTCAGGGTCATGAGTGTGTGAAATGATAGTCAGGAAAGCAATGATTCATTTAAAGAAAGTGAGAGTCATTTTGCTAATATCATTTTTTATTCGCATACTTTTTTTACAGCTGATTATAGGATAAAAGAAATAACACGTCTTTAAGGTATTTAGGCTTTATTTTGTGTGTGTGCACAGGCCTTTCTGTATGGTCTCACCTTTAGCTTTCTCCTGGCATTAAACTTCTTCAGGCATTCCACCGTCTCCTGCCTGTGCATCATGGAGGCCACTGTAGAGCGTTGCTATAGAAACAGAGGAATTAGCTAGAAAACATTTTTATATATAGATAGTACATTGCTAGATATGTTTATTTATAGCGCATGTAGGCAGCTGTAATAACAGATGACTGTATAATGTAGAGCTACAGTAAAGGAAAAATACCAGTAGATGCTTATAAAAATGAAAAACCACGGGAGAGAGAACACAATTAATAATTCAAAAAACAAGGTGGGGAAGAGAGAAAGAGAGAGAGAGAGAGAGAGAGAGAGAGAGAGAGAGGGGAACGGGTTAGGAGGATTGCTTAATAGATAATGAAATGTAAAGAGACAGTTGATATTATGTGTGTATTGGAAAGAGAAATAAAAGTCTAATATTGCGAGATGATGCATACACAGATCCAGGGATGTTTGAGGGCCTCTGCAGCAGTAATGCGTTTGGCAGGGTTGATGGTCAGCATCTTATTAATGAGATCTTTAGCCTCAGGGGTCACAGTGTCCCACTCCGGAGAAGGAAACTGCACATAACACACAAACACAGGCAAACTTAAATGATGTTGTCTTCACCGAGTATGAATGAAAAAGGATGTTATTAACATAAGGAGTCTACAGGGGCACATGCAATAGATGCTCCTCCAGCAAAAACTGGAAGGAGTTTATTGTAGATGTAATAGTGAAAGTGCCAAAGAGTTGCAAAACGAGAAGAGAAACTTTGCACAGGAAGCTAAAAATGAAAACGTTGGGCAAGGCAAAGCCAAGCAGGAATAAGAATAAAGATCTTTAAAAATAGTAATAATAAATGTTGCAGCGGACGCACGGTGGCGTGGTGGTTAGCACGGTCGCCTCACAACAAGAAGGTCCTGGGTTCAATTCCCAGGCACGGGGCCTTTCTGTGTGGAGTTTGCATGGTCTCTCTGCGCTTGCGTGGGTTTCCTTGGGTACTCCGGTTTCCTCCCACAGTCCAAAAACATGTGCATTAGG
>JAOTQW010000033.1:8382125-8400711 GCA_026260075.1 Sisor rabdophorus | reverse complement strand
CTTTTACAAATCTTGAAGGAAGCACATTAGTTCCTGTGGGAAATATAGCTAGTAGGCTGAACTAATCGACTGAATAGCATCAGATGGGACTTCTGTGTGGCTGAAACAAAAAAAGGTTCTAGTCTTTTATGCATTAAATGAGGACCATATCTGTAAAAATGACCATAAATGAATCAAAAACTAGCACTTTAAATACGTAAAGAAAAGAAAAGGCGTAATTGACAGCGAGTACAGTTGCGTCTACTTCTGTAAATAGGTACATAGACAAGTAATCTAATGTATAGAGGATTTAGGTAACAGACAAAGTTTAATCCAGCTTTATTTTTTTTCTTGTGTTTTTTTTTCAATATTGATCATTTCCTTATAAATAATTTCTTAATTACACATAACATTAAATAAACCGGTGAGAAATTGTGTTTAGTCAAGCTGTGACCTCTATTAGAAAAACATAGAGGCAATAGTCTTTTTCCTAATCTAATCTCTGAAAAATAAATATATAATTTTACAGCCCAGTTAAAAAACATACCACAAGCCCACATATCAACTGGCTTCCCATAGGGTTCCTTCCTTAACACCTCAGGAGACAAGTAACCAGGTGTGCCAGCAAATCCTTCAGGACAAAGAGACAAAGAAGAAAAAGTCAGAATTTACACTTACACAGGAATCAAACCGACAACCTTCTTGCTGTGGGGCGAACGTGCTAAACACTATACCACAGCGTATATTCTGTACTTGTTGATGAGAGGTCAGATTGGGAATGACCAGAATTTTTTAAGCTACTTTAAAAGCCATAGTAAGTCAGAAGCCCTTTTAGAAAATAGCACACAATGTATCCCTCCAGCCTTGAGATGGATGTGGGAGGTGGTTAATGTGTTGGACTGCTAACCTGAAGGTTGAGTGTTTGATTAACAGCAATAACAGTTTACCACTGCTGGGCCACCGAGCCCTTAATTGCTCAGTTGTGTACATGAGTTAAATTGCTCTGGAGTGTCAGCTAAATGCCAGAAAGGTAAATGGAGGATAAAACAACAAAAATCATCCTTTGCTCCATTCAAGGAACAGGAATCAGAGAGCTACGCCATGCAAACTGGACATATAAAAAGATTTGCTTATCTTACATTTGTTTCCAATTGTAATGCTTTTAAAGCTTTAATGAAATACTTTACTATGTGGTCACATTCTATAAACAAATTTAAACAAAAAACAGCTGTGCATTGTGACCTACACCTACCGAACCATGCTTGCTGGTCTCCCTGCACCTCAATGGCCAAGCCGAAGTCAGCCAATTTCACTGCAGCGCCTTTCAGTTTGCTGGCCAAAAGCAGATTCTCTGGCTTGAAATGCGAAAGAGGAGAGTGACTTTAGGAACCAGACTGTGTTATATTTAAAGAGCCACTGTTTACCAAGAACCTGGATCAAGAATCTTTTTAGAATCTGTCATTTTACTGCAAATGTGATGCATATGGTAACATCATCTAAGGCCAAAATACAGATTGAAGATGGAAATATAAATTATGGTTGTAGACTATGGAATATCTTCCCACCTACTAGATAGTCTGTTTGTGGTCCAGAGTTAAAAAACTGAATGGTGCTACTCGCTCTTGATCCAGGTTAAAAGAGAGTCTTTGGGGTTGTGCATAGGTGCCACGTTAATAGAGGTGAGTAATACTTGATAAATTTTTTGTCATTTGGAGTTTTTTTATGAGCGTGTTGGTGTATCTAGTACATGTAAAGCTAATAACTGATCATCAGAAAAATGTCCCCAGGCAGAGAATTTGCATAACCCATTAAGACAATTAAACCTGAATATAAATATTTAGTATTGATCACAAAAAAAATGCTCTTAAAAGTTGTGCAAAAATGTGACAGCAGTTCATTCAATCATCTTCCAATGTGCCAATTCCCTAACTCGGGGTCACAGCGCTCTGTCGGAGCCTATCCCAGCACACAAAGGGTGAGAGGCAGGGGTACACCCTGGACAGGTCACCAGCCCATTGCAGGGTCACATACATAAACGAACAACCACATACACTCTTATGGGCAACTTAGAATTCACAATCTACCATATGAACTTGTTTTTGGACTGACAGAGGACCAAGGAGGAACCGGCGTACCCAGAGTAAAATATGCAAACTTTGCACAGAAAGAGACCCGGGAATCGAACCCAGGAACTTCTTGCTGTGGGGCTAATGAGCTATTCACTACACCACCAGATAATAATTACATGATTAGCTACATTCAGTTTAAACATACTTTTAAAAAGCTATTCTGTTATGGATAAAAGTTTGTGGGCAGCAGGGTGGCTTAGAGGTTAGCACTGTCACCTCAGAGCAAGAAGGGGTGTGGTGTCTGTATGTTCTCCTCATGCTCCCTGAACTACTCAGGGTACTCTGGTATTCTTCCACACTCCGAAAATATGTACGATGGGTTGGGTTGTGATTCTAAACTGCCCACAGAAGTGATTGTGTGAGTCCATGTGATGGATTAGCAACCTGTCCATGGTGTGACTCTCCAGCCTTTTCCCCCCTGAGACCGCTGCGATAGACTGCAGCAGACCCCTATGACCACGAATTCGGGAATAAGCTGGTATAGAAGATGACTAAATGAATAAATAAGCCTTTAAACCATATGGAGAACACAGAAATTCGCTATTGATAGCAAGAATGGGTTCCTGTTGTAGGAAATAAAACATTAAATCAATCTTTTTTTAATATTATACCAGAGATTATGTATAGCTAGTCTAGCTATTCCCCTGTACCAAAATGTCCCCAGAGATTAGATTAATGGGTGCATTAAGGTGAGCAGTCCTCCTTTGTGAAATGGGTGCTAACAAGGTGCTAACATGCTACAGGAGGTGCAACCGATGGTAACAGACTCATTGTTACATTTACATCCACAAGGCAGCCATGGCTTTTGCATACCTGTTTAACCCCAATGCCTCAGTCTGGTCATCTAACTGGTAGCTAAATTGTTAACTATCTTCCTACCAATGTATTCACTCTCCCTTCTCTGTATATGTCCAAACCACCTTAATCTGGCTTCCCTGGTCTTCCCCAACAACACCCAACATGAGCCGTCCCCCTGATAAAATTGTTTCTAATCCTGTCCAACCTCCAGAAAAAAAAGCCCTCAACATCTTTAGTTCTGCTACTTCCAGCTCCTTTTTCAGCGCCACTGTTTCTAAACCATACATCATAGCTGGTCTCAAATCAGATCATATTTTACAGTGCACAAAGGAAGAGGCATTACAAAACAGAAGACATATTTTCATCTTGTCTTTTCTACGTTCTTACCAGTGAAATTCTCAATTCCATATTTATCAGCAGGACAGGATGACCAATATTTCTGAGCTACCAAAATGATTTCCTACTGAAAACAAAAGCATAGTGTGTAACAAATCTATTTACACTTCTGATGCTCAAGTGCCCATTGTAGGAACCTTAAGTAGGCAGCACAAGCCTGGGCAATCTGATTATGGCTCCTTCTAAAACCACATACTTTCTTTTTATATAGTTATAAAACTGAGTAGTACGTCTGAATCCTTAGTATGCATTTTGTAAAAAAAAGTTCCTGGTTTACCTGCCACTCCTGCCTAGACTTTAAAGTTTATATACAATGAGCACTATCCCAGAAGGCCACCAGAGAGGCGACTTACTCTGGTGCCAAAGCTGTGTAAAACATTGGTCCTTAGAGTTGAATTGCACTTGTTTATCTAGCAGTGGCAGATTGCTAATTGTTTTGTATTATCAAAGAGTTTCGTTAACCAATCATTTTTTAACAGCTTCCTGAAGCCGACTAGCTGGTGTAGAATTTTGTCAGCATTTTCCTGTCCTCTAATTGACTGACCAGAGTGACACTATTATTCAGACTAGCAGAACAGCACTGTACACCTACAATGGCCGGCGAGAAGAAGAATTGAACAGATGTTAAAAAGGACATCGTAAGAAGAGGTCGACTAACCCCGGAGATAACTAGCTTGCCTCAGCCCTGGAAAGACTTCATTCACCACTTCTAGACCAGTGCTTTCTAACAGTAATGTTATAGCCTTTAAAGGCATTATACATTTTGTTACATGTTTTATGTTTTTGTAACGTAATATATTATTTATTCATTCATCTTCTATACCCGCTTATTTCGAGCTTGGGGTGACAAGGGTCTGCCGAAGCCTATCCCAGCGCACATAGGGCGAGAGGGAGAGGTACACCCTGGACAAGTCACCAGTCCATCGCAGGCCAAGACACACTCACACATACACACAAAAGCACACGCACTTACAATACCTTCTATGAGCAATTTAGACTCACCAATCAACCTAATGCACGTAGGCTGTGGGGGGAAACCGGAGCACCCAGAGGAAAATCATGCAAAGGGGGGGGAGCCAAACTCTGCACAGAAAGACCCCGGAATCGGACCCACAACCTTCTTGCTGTGAGGTGAACGTGCTAAACACTACGCCACCGTGCCGCCCACAATATATATTAATAATTTTTATTGATTCAGAACTGCTCTAGATGATTGATGTGGTACACTCGCGGTGGTATTGTAGAGGTTTGCAGTCTTCTCGCTTTAATAAAAATGGTTTACATCCCAAAATTTTTCTCTCTGTGAGAGTGGTGGTATTAGGGCCCAGATACCAAATGCTCTGCCACTATATAGTATATCAAACTAAAAGCATTAATAAGCCATATTGCTGGTTTATTGGTTATATACCAGGACCACCCCACAATGTCTGCAATGCCGAACCTATTTATCCTATCCGGCGCAGACCAATGAAATTCACTTCACTGTTTAGAGGATTTTCATTTTATGGCTGATTGTTAATAATTTTGATGTGCACAAATATACATACAAGCTCCAATTTGCTTTAGAACAAAACCAACAATGGCCCTTTAACAAGCTGTTCTACTGGCATGCAAATGAATACCGAGTCCCTTTATCTCCATAATTATCTTCATTTCTACTTCAGAGGAGCTAAACAGATAAACCACAAACACCTGAGCTTAACACAGCTTACAAGCAGTGATTAAATTGTGTAGCTATGGAAGAAATAGAACAAAGATAATGGGAGAAAGAGGGGGGGTCTTAGACTAAATAAAAGTTGTATGCTTACAAGCTGATACATTTGTAATAGACACGTAGTTGTACGAGCGTGTTGTACAAAAGGTAACACCAACTGGACATTTTTGCACAAACACGTGTCTAGATAAGGTCCTTAAGCTAAACATTCTTCTCCTTTCTTTTAAGGCTTTGTCTCTAAAGACTTCTTTCCATTTACACACCCAACCCTCTGTGGGCGCCATGGTAACACTGTAGTAATGGCCAATCATTCGTCAGTATCTGGACCTAAATGCAGGAAAAGGATTACACTTGTAGCTGCACCTGGCTCATTTGATTAGCAAATGAATGCTCAGGATCTGGGTCCTTGGAATTGGTGCATTGGGGGATGGAAGATTTTGGATAGAAGAAAAACCAAGCAAACTAAACCTCGGCTTATACATACATACATACACAAATATACACACACGTACATACATACACACACAAATACATACATACGTACATACATACATACATACATACATACATAAATACACATACATACAGAAATACACACACATACAAACATACATACATACCCACAGACACGCATACATACATACACACACAAATACACAAACACACACACACACATATATAAATACAGAAAACATACATACACACATATACACACACATTATATACACACACCATACACACACAGACACAATACATACATACATACATAAATACACATGTATATGTGTATGTGCGCTCATTTTCAGATGCCTATTTTGAATTAGAGGCGACTTCATAAAGCAAGTTTAGCTTAATAACTGGCCAAATGACAAGTGAGTCTAAAATAAAGCTGTAAGCATCAATTAAATCAATGTCAGGAGACGGGGGAAAATTCTTAAAAACAACTTAATTATAATCATAGCATCAAGTTAAATAAAATAAATAAATACCAATAAATTCAAATGAATACTTTAGTAAGTAATCTCGTTGCCGAGTATTATTAACAGAACACTATCTTATTTTTACCGAGTGTTACTATGTGTGACCCCCAAAACTTTCTAAAACTTGAAAGACATCAGTGGCCAGATTTAACATTATGGATCATCATCATGAAAATGCCCACAAAGAAATGTGTCTCCGTTTATTAAATTCTAGATTAAAGAAAAAAGAAGAAAATAATTTGGTGTGTAAAACCCCCCAAGGCACATCTACTCACCTTCAAGTCACGGTGGACCACTCCCATCTGGTGGCAGTGGAGAACGGCCTCAAGGATCTGCTGAATGCAATGACTACATGCAAACACCAGGGGGGTGTGGGTTAGTTATGAGCTCACACACACTCTGCATTTGCATTGAGACCAAGGAAGCTAAAGAAGACATAGAAGACTCTCAAATAAATGAACAATAAAGAAATATTATTGTCACCAATGAACTTGTACACAAAAAGCTGATTGGCAATTAAGATAGCCTTTCAATAGTCTTCCAATGATCTCTGTTCTTCCTGTCTTGTTTTGTCCGTGATCTCAAAGCAGAAGTGGTGTTTGCACCAAGGGTGGCTGTGGGCTTGACTCTGTTAGGATACTGGTGTTTCCATTTAATGTTAAATACTTAAATGCTTGGTAGATAGCAATAACCTATAAAAGACAGGCTACTCCATCTGAACATCCCATTGAGTCAAACCTCACAGACACTGGTTAGAGCACGTCTTTCTGACACTACATGCATATTCTTTTTGCATTTCCCCCCTTTACACCCCCAGATGCAAGCCAGAAGAAGTTAAGGTGGGTGCGATGAGCTTACACAGCATCCATAATTTTAAGTGGTTGTTAATTGTTCAAGCCGTGATTTTATACCATTCCGCCTTTAAGACTAACCTTCAAGTCTCGATGGACAATACCACTTAGATGACAATGATTTACACTCTCTAGTATCTGCTGTATGCAATGACTGAGGGAGAGAAAGACATGGCAGGAAAGCAAAAGAGGAGAAGTACAGTTCAGCAAGCACAATCAAACATAGGCCAGAATGTCCCACAAACAAATGGAAAAGGTAAACACAGGAGACATTTCCCCAGACTGATAGGTGCATTAATTTCATAGCTGCAAACATCACACATCAGTTACACTTTCTTTAAACCGCAACATACATTAAAAGCATCAGGGTACAGCTCATGACCAGAAAGTATGAAAGGATATAAGTGCACAGCAAGCAAAGATATACAACTAAAACAGTCAATGCTCGCTCATTAAATCAAATTTCTGATGAATAAAACTATTTATTATCTTTATGTGAGGATACTGACCTGGCATCAGCTTCGCTATAGTACTCTCGGGCTACGATATCTTCAAACAATTCCCCTCCTGTGACTCTGGAAAACATTAGAACAAACCTGTGAATTTCATAAAAGCTGTCAGGGTCATTTTAGTAAAATAAATGTATTTTTAATAAACACTTTGCATTGTGTTGCAGTGCAGCCAGTAATTATGCAGGGAGCCTATCAATTGTCACAATATACATACTCAGAGTGTAAAATGCATCTCGTGGCATAATTTTGAAAGAACACGGACACATGAGAGAACATTTACAACGAGTCTACATAAAAAGATTATAAGATAAGACGACTTGTCTCATTTCGTTCAGAATGACTTGTGACTGGTTTTGTGTACCGTATGCATTAGATACACTTTTATATTGTGTCTGAGGCTAAGAGTAGCCATGTTAACAAGAGTTGTTGGTCACCTGACCATCAGATCCATATGTGGTTCCTCTTCAAACTGTTGCTACAAATATGGAAGCACACTTTTGTCTACAATGTTTTTGTATGTTGTAGCATTACATTATTCTCTCACTGGAATTAAGAGACTCCAACAGCATGGTTTAGAAGGTCAATGACCCTGAGCACAAAGCCCCTGACCCCCATTATCACATGCTGGGTTATTATTAGTCCAGATCTTAACACCACCGGAATGATGGATGAACCGGAATGATGACCGCACCCAAGATCTCCTTACCTGACATTAGTGTCTGATCTCACTAATAATGTTGAAAAAAGGCAGACAAGGGAAAAAAAGCAACAACAGCTTAATATTCTACAGAGACGTCCTTTACAGGTAGCTTTAGTTCTTTGTTCTTCAGCGTGGACAATTCCTGCTATTTTAAACATCATTGTAGGCAAAGACTAACATTAAAAACGTATTAGCAACGCATTAGAAAAACAGCACAAGTGGAGAAGAATAATAGCCCAAAGACTTAATATTCATTATAAACATAGATTATTTTATCATTGACGCTTTATGAGTATCGCTTTTAGGGGTGGAGGTGCTGAAGGGTGATTTTTTAAAATGTATTTTTTTATGTATTACTGCATATAATATATGAATAAAAAACTTTTTAATAGAATCTCTGTTTTTATTACGCACATGTCCAACACAATTCATTGAAATGTTAACATTTTCTCAAATGTTGGCCATTCAAGGTTACAACATTAGGGAGCATTTCTGCAATTATGACACTTTTTAAACTTATATTATTATTATATTAGAATAAATTACTTATAGCCATAAAATCTCATGCATTTTAGGTTAAATTAATATCAACAAAAATTCCAATTAAAAAAAACTATTAAGGGAGTGTTGTAGGGGATGATGCTATTTTAACATGTATGTACACAATACATGTTAAAATAGCATCATTATTTATTGCTCTATTGTATTGGGAGAGAACGACCAACAGATTTTACCATTGATTTTAAATAAAATCAACAATTTATTGTTCAGAAATTTTTGTGAAGTATACATTATTCTTAAGAGATGTCCTATATCATGTTGCTTTACATTTGAAAAATGTATCCTTTAATGTTACTCTACACAGTCTTCTTGATTTATTTTAAATAATTATGCAACATTTATTCTTGTTTAAAAAATGCAGGCTTTTGCATCACATAAACTATCAATAGTAATTTTTCTGTCTCTGTCTTAGCAGTCTGATTTAGTCTCGGTCTTGACCTACACTTTAAGATATTTGGACTCGGTCTTGACTTGACTATCATTATTAACCACTCGAATATTAGCCAAAACCTGTTTCTGACTCTTTATATCAAAAGGCGCAAATTCATAGTAGCAAATTTTACAATTTTAATTATTTCCATACAATAAAAAAATCAGATTCAATAATTCTGCTTCCGGTGTAAAACAACCAGTTTTAGATGGATGGATGTCAGACAGATTTTAATTAGCTACTCTTGTAGCCACACACACACACACACACACACAATTATTGTGAATTCATCCAGACTGCCGACAGGGCTCATTAACAGACTGCAGACCATTAATTCTGGTTATATTTGGTGAGGGGAGGAGCTGACCCTGAACTGCAAGCCAGTGTGGTGGTGGTGTACATGTTCATCCTTACGCACACACACACACACACACACACACAGACACACACAGACACACACAGACACACACAGACACACACACTACTTACAAATCAAAGACGAGGTAGTGGAAACCCTCTTCAGATATGCTGTCATGGAGTCTCACTGTAAGGGGTAGAAGGATGGAAGGAGACAGCTGATTAGATTTAATACAGGATACAGACGCACCCACTTAAAATTCATTTAATCTCGCCGTGTACGTGCTTGAATGTGTGAGCCAGATACAGGCTACAGAAGAAGATCGCACCCATTATGCCAATTCCAATTTCCAAACTAGAATTAGACCCTTATGTACCCTAACCACATTTAAACATTATGTACAGATTCAGGTCTTTACAGAACTCAGCATCTAACGGTTAAAGGTGGCCATTAGACTAATGCTAGACTGGTGCTTTTCAATTGCCCATAAGTGTGAATGTGCATGTGTGTGGTTGTTGGTCTATGTGTGGTCCTGCGATGGACTGGTGACCTGCCTAGGGGGTACCCCTGCCGTGCACCCTATGCATGCTGGGACAGGCTCTAGAAGACCATTGTGACCCCCGAATTAGGAAATAAGTTGGAAAAAAGGTGCATGCTTGAATAAATGAACAAATGTTTAAATGATTGAGTGAATAATAAGGCTGAATGAGTATGTCTGGAAATGATCATGCTGAAATCTGTGTTTCAGCTGGGCCGCTTAACAACAACCGCACTGTCTTAGCTGTAGATTTTAGGTATGATTCCGACTGTTTCTGTCATCTGAGAGTGCCTCATGCTGTGAAATGGCAGTAACTGCAGGTGATCAGTGACTTCAAGCGGCTTTTCATGTCTTTTAGCTTTTGAAAGCTAAAATACCACCGTGGTGAACTTTGAAGAAGGTTTTGCTTTAAGGGAGAAGTTTAGATTTGGCCACATTTAAAATCCTGTACAGAAATGCCACCATTCTTTAATTTACCAGATGCGTTCTGTGCACTTTATGGATTGGCTTTGGGTTTGACACGCACTGTTAATTGTACGATCCTATGCACATAAATGCGTAACATCATATGGTGTATTTATTAAAATATCTACGGAAGGTTCCAGAAATACAATTAAACAAATAAAAGGGGTTGAAAACTAATTAAAGGATTGAATATTGTTTCTGTTCTTATGTTAAAATTGAAGCATGTTTATGACCAATCCTTAAATGAATAGAAAATTCTTAATTTACACCCAATTTTTCTGCTGTGTTAATACGTGGTTACAGCTTTACAATTTTTGTAGGACAATATCTGTTCAGGATGCCCCCCGGACGCTTCCCTGGGAGGATGTTTTGGGCATGTCCCACCGGGAGGAGGCCCCGGGAAAAACCTAGAACACGCTGGAGAGACTATATCTCTCAGCTATATCTCTCAGATGGATGAATGGATGGATGGAATAGAAACGTTCTTTTATTAATCAAGTCGTGTTCAGGATGAACTGAAGCTCTTAATTAAAAAAGGGAAACTTTCGATTATTAAAAAAATTATCAAACACCCCTAAATTTTACTCGGCTCCAGCACTTGTAATAGTTTGTGAAACCCTGATGAAGCAAGCACCATTCCATGCCCAGTGTGTGAAACAGCACAAATCGCAGTAAAAAAAACCACCACTGAACGAGTAATTCATCATTACTCAATTCATTCATCTTCTATACACTTATTCCCCGAACTCCGGGTCACGGACGTCTGCTGGAGCCTATCACAGCGCACACAGGGCCAAAGACAGGGGGTACACCCTGGACAGGTCACCAGTCCATCGCAGGGCCACACACAACCACACTTGTGGGCAAATTAGAATCTCCAATCAACCTAATGTACATGTTTTTCGACTGTGGAAAGAAACCGGAGCGCTTGCGTGGGTTTCCTACAGGTACTCCAGTTTCCTCCCACAGTCAAAAAACATCTACATTCGGTTAAATTTTGACGCTTAATTGCCCATAGGAGTGAATGCTTGTGTCTCTGAGGCCCTGCAATGGACTGGTGAAATGTCCAGGGTGTACCCCTGCCTCACACCCTATGTGTGCTGGATGGGCTCCAGCAGACCCACGTGACACAGAATTAGGGAATAATATAGAAGGTGAATAAATAAAAAAAAAATTAGATCAGGCTATTTTGTGTCATCACCATCTTATTTGAATTTAGAATTGATTCTGGACTAAGAAGAATCAATTCAGGAATCGGTCAAATAAAGCATGGCGATGCGTTAAGGTCACCTTTTAAAAAATATATTAACTTTGATCAATTTAAAATAAACTAATCTGATATTATAAATGATTAATAATGAAAGCTGTCTAAATCCTTTCTGATCCAACCATAGAAAAAAAGTGTATTTTAATACTTGTTTTACCAACTTCCTTCAGCAAATAAAAATAATCATCCATAAAAATTTAAAAACTAGATGGTTTGACAAAAATCATGACTGCTTTCATTTCCTAAAATTGCTGCATGCAACTTGATTTTTGACAGGTGTGGCTGGAGCACACCAGAGAAACCAAGTGAGAAAAAAAAAGGAATCCCCTTAGAGTTAATTTCTCAGGCATTTCCCCTTTTTCTCTCTCTCGCTCTCTCTCTCGCTCTCTCTCTCGCTCTCTCTCTCGCTCGCTTTCGCTTGTTTCCATAGCAACTGTGGTTTTCCCAGCAGCTGTGATAACGGGAAAAAAAGCCCACTTTAATTTGGAACCTGATTGTGGGAACCGACACTACTGCTGTGTTGTAAAGTCATTCTGAAAGCTTAAAATAAAATGTACATGTACAAATAGTATTTTAAAAAATGACTGAGATTGAGACAGTAACAAATCGCCTTAGTTAAGCCTTCAGATCCTAGACCCTTCAGTAAATCTAGAATTACAGACTGCCTAATATTGATCAACCTACGAAACAATATTCGCAGATAAGACTTCTGTCTCGCTCAATTTGTTTTACTTGAAACAATCTGAAGATCTGAAAATGAAAACAATAGTAAAGCATCAATCAGTGTTGATCTGGATTTATGTTCCTTAACAGCAATAAAAAACATACATCTGATGTGTAAACCATTTTCCAACAGGCTTCCTTATGTAACAGTGTGTAAGGATGCTTAAAACATTCACATTTACAGCATTTGGTAGATGCCCTTATCCAGAGCGACTTACAACTGTGCAATTGGGGTTAAGAGCCTTGCACAGGAGCCCACAGTGGTGGTGCTGGGAATCGAACCCCGGTCTTTCTGGTATCAGTTCAACACCTTAACCAGTAGGCCACCCCCACTAATTGTAGATGCCTGGTCAAGCGATTTAAATGAATAATGCAGGTTTTTTTTAAAGCCTTCTTTTATCACAGGAGTCTGCTGGAGCCTATGGAAGGAGAAAGGCGGAAAGGGTATGCCTTGGGTCAATCAAAGGGCCCCATGTTAAATTTAGGATCACTAATCAACCCAGCATGTTTTTTTACGTTTTTGGACTGTGGGAGGAAACTGGGCTACCTGGAGTTACCACGCAAACTCCATCTAAAAGGTCCCTGCCAGGGAATTGAACCCAGGACCTTCTTTCTTTGACGCAGCAGTGCTGACCACTAAGCTGCTGTGCTGCCCAATTTTAACAGAGTGTCATTTTTTAAAAATTAATAAACATTTCAATTATTCTGTTATGGATTTTATAGTTATGCATGTTGTTTAATCCTGTGCATGAGGTTGTTTACCAATGTTCGGGTGTTTAAGCAGTCGGCAAATGCGTGCCTCACGTTCCAACTTCTGGTGATCTGCAAAAACAGAAACAGCAAATAAAAATAAAGCCGAAATTTTGGGGATCAAGTACAGTGTAAATAGGACAGAAATTACATTATTTGATTGCCTGACAAAGTAAAAATCTAGAAAGTTTTCACAGGCCTAATGCAAAAAAATGTGTGTGCCCTTTTAAGACTGGATTTTAAAAAGGAAATACACTATACAGACAAATATAGCACAATTTACAGCACACACAGACACAACCACACGCACTCAGATTCACTCTTATGGGCCATTTAGAATTACCAATCAACCTAATGCACATGTTTTTGGACTGTGGAAGTACCCAGAAGAAACCCACGCAAGTGCGGGGAGAACATGCAAACTCCACACAGAAAGACCCTGTGCCCGGGATAAGAACCCAGGACCTTCTTGTTGTGAGGCGACCATGCTAACCACTGCGCCACCACGTCGCCCACATACTAATCACCTTCCATAATATACAGCACAAGATTTTAGATGGAGCATCTCTTCCGTGGGATTTTCACTTAAGTGACAACCCATGAAGATTTTTTTCACCTTCACAATACAGAGTATTAAGCCTATAAGGAAATTATATTGAAAATAGCCCCCCTCTTTTAGCCACAATAATTATAAAGGGTTTCACTAAATCATGAATGTTCAGTGAGCAAACAGTGAGCAAACATCACTGAACATTCACTATATCATGAATGTTCAGTGAGCAAACATGAGCCAAAGATAAGACAGACTAATCGATTCTACCACAGCAAGAATAATTTTTCCTCCTAAACTGCACGACTGGTGTGGCTGCCTTCCAAATGAACTCACTACTTGACTATTTGGATTCCTTACTTGTTCCATGTTCATTACTTTTTCAGCTGCTTGATTAGAGTTGAGTCATATAAAGACTGGTGGAAGTTTAAGGAGAGAGGAACTGGTAATAAATAAATTACTGTAAGCTTCAGGAGGAAAAAGTTTCCAACCCCTGAGCTGTAAATAAATATACAAAATTCATACAAAAAAAAAACTGGTTTAATAGCGATCTGAAGGTTTGGGTAGTGTTTTATTATCCGTATCTGTGATTAGTTATGTCCCCCAAGAAATGCTGGCTCTAAGATGTCCTGGAATTGTTGTTGGAAACTATTTATTTTTTATCCATCAAAATTCACATATTTAGAAAATGTTCACGCCACCTTTACTTTACCTTCACCTTACTCTATGAACTTTGCCGTTTTACAATCCTATTCAAAGCACAACTGAGGATTCATGTTTTTTTGATAGGTACAAAAAAGGTCACACTTCACTTTAACAACTTTGGGAAACACTATTTTAAATTCCCATAATTTTATTTCCAGGCCTACTGCCAATCTTTCACATAAGAGAGAATGAAAAACCACAGATAAAAAATGACTCACTGTGCCTGAATAAACTGCCAAAATATATATATATATTAAACAACCCCATTTTCTTAGCCAACCAAAATTTCCCCCAGCTCCTTTCCTTAACAGCAATCCTGACCAATAAAAAGATTCCCACTGTTTTGTTTTCTATCCAATCACATCTCTTTTTATTGTCATAATTCCGCTTAAAAAACAATCGTCTGATTTGTCCTCATAGGGTATTGTGATCCAAGATTAACTGGTCCATGTTTAGGTCTCTTCATCTCATCAAAATTAATGCCTTAAAAATGTAGGAGGACAATAAAGCAGGCTTTATCTCAGTTTGCCTCTGCTCTCTATTTACCATATGTTTCTCTAATTGATTAACATTTCAACTATGCAACCTAAGAAATATCTTGCAAAGTGTTTGTTGTCACCTGACCATCAGTTCCATATGCGGTTCCTCTCCAAACTGCAACTATGGAAGCACATAGTTGTCTAGATGTATTCCATTACTACAAGTAACTAAGAGACCTTAATACTGTTCAACAATAGACTTCAACACATTATCACATGCTAGGTTATTATTAGGGCAAAAAAAAGTCCTGATTTTAACACCACTGAAAACTTTTGGGATGAACCGGAAAACCGAAATTTCGGAAATATATTCTATATTTTTTACAATCCACTCTATCACTACCGATACATTGTTATAAATAACAAATAAAAAACGTAGTGGATACACAATAAAATACTTGCAATGAATACCATTTACGTTTGAAGACAGCAGGAGTAAATGTTAGAAGGTAACCCAATACCTCAGTAATTCAGTAATTATAGACACTTGGTTTAAATAATTCCATATGCTTAAGAATCTAGATCACTGAATAGTTTTCTAGATTAAGATTGTTTGTGAGGCAGTGACCATGAATTGGTAAGCAATCATGATTTCACCAAAGGAAGCTTATTTGTTGCATCCGCTTAGAGCACTGCCTTCACACCAATGTTTTGACACTTTGGAGAATATCAACAAGATAATTATCTTGTAAAAGCGCCAAGTGCTGGCACATTATTATTCTTGCTAGTTGTTACCGGCTCCGTGAACATTGGTGAGATCTAGATCTTCCACATATTAAAATTGACCCAATTCATAAAGATCCCAAATGACAGAAAGAATGCAGGAAATGGAGCGGCTATTTTCAATTGTGTCACACGGATGTAGTCAATAAGAAATATTGGGTCTGTTCGAGGTAGAGGTTAAATTGAAAACTTAACAGGACCTCACACTAACAGCAAACACAACGAGTCTGGTAGAAAATAATTCAAATTACAATTCCAGATTAAAACAAATGTATTACCTAAGAGAAAAGGGTAAAGACAACATAAAGCCTTTGGATACAATAATTGCAGTCAATTGCTTTTTGGGGCTCTGACGAAGATTTTTTTTACACCACTTCACTGGAAGTTTAGCCCATACTTGAACATACAGCTTTAATTTTTTGGGGGATGTTCAGGTTTGAGATCAGTTCAGGACTTTTAGCAGGTAAATACTAGACCATGCATGTTTCTTATTCAGCCATTCTTGATCAGTTTCGGAGGTATGTTTTCAGTCTTTTCTGCCAGAGGACACATTGTTTATGACTAAAGAACTTCTGAAGTGCACTTTTGATACAGGGCACCATTATTTACTACAAAACACAATTTTGAGGCAGAAAACAATTCGTAGAATAGTGGAGAGCCTTCACAATTTTAGACATAATAACAGTGACTAACGAGGTTTGCTCCTTTTTTTCCACTGAGAAGGACCAAAGCATAACAACTACAGTCAAGGGAAGTTTGTGTTTCTATCTTGATAGTAAGTAGGATTTATATCATGTTCCTTTAAACAACAATAAGCAGACAGACCAACCCCACCCACCAACCCTCCAACAATTATGTCAATTTTAGTTTCGAATAACTACATAATTTAATATGGGCGACGCGGTGGTATAGTGGTAAGCAGTTCGCCTCACAGGAAGAGGAAGATAAATGAATGAAAGTAACTATATTATTTTATTACTGAATTTTATATGTATGAAAAAGAATGATAATGTCAACACTATACAGAACATATTTGTTAACTGTATAAAATGCAACGATGGGTCATTTAACTGTTATGTTTAGTCAAATACTTGCATACAATGGCATAAAATAGAGTTAATCCTAAAGTCTTAAGATTGGTAGCATATATAAGAGAAAAGATATGGACAAAAATTCCCAGAAAAATAATTTCAAAATTTGTCTAGTTTAAAGTCTATAAATAGGACATTCTCATAAAGATGGTCTCTGTCACCCTCGAAAGAGAGAGAGAGAGAAAAGAACAAGGAGATCTAAAGTCCTGATGTAGGCCGACTTAACTACAGAAGAGGCAGAAGTAAAGATCTGGAAGATCTGAAGGAGCCAATGAGCTAAAGATATATATATGACAATGATTTTAATAATAACTGTACACTGAAAAAAAAATTATAAATAGACTAATGTTTCCATGACAATGTGCCAGTCATCATTTTGTAATTCATCATTCATTAAGGCATGGGAATTGTGTGTGTGTGTATATATATATACACACTGCAACAGCTGTATGCCTATTCATGCAGTTCACCCATTTATTTTAAAAAAGGAGCAGTTAGAAGACGGCGCAGACTCCAAATTCATTGTTAATTATTAATTACTAGAGATAATCACTATATAACTAAATTTATATTTATAAAAACAACACATACAGTGAGAAAAGAATAAAATAAATATAAATTAATTACATAATCGTTCTATCATTTAGGTTATTTACAATGCCAGCAAGCAAATATTCATTTATCTTCTATACTCGCTTATTCTCTAACTATGGAGTCTATCCCAGTGCACAAAGTGCCAGAGACGGGGTACACCAGAAACAGGTCGCCAGTCTATCGCATATAGACAAACAACCACACACTCACTTGTATGGGCAATTTAGGGTCACCAACCCACCTTTTTTTAGTTGTGGGCAAAAACTAGAGTACCCGGAGTGAACCTATGCAAGCACGGCGAGAACATGCATATTCCCAGCATCACAAAATTGCCACTGCCGGGCCTTTGAATAAGACCATTAACCCACAATTGCTCAGTTATTTAAAAAGGCATGACCCTCTCTGGATAAGGGTGTCGACCAACATCTCTACAAGTAATTGTACATGCCACCAATGTACCTGCATTGCAAAGATATTTAAAAATTAAATGGAAAGTTACCTGGAGACAATTTTAGAAGACGTTTACGTTTTTAAATTTGTTATCTTGGTAAATGACATTAAAAGCTTCAGACTTTAAAGTTGAATCACACTTTCTTGCTTCTTTAATTATCACCACCACAAGTACTTTCTCAGAATCTCTTCTTATGGGACCAAACATGTCAAGCCACTGTGTACTAGCTGTAAGATGGATCTATTTCAATGTTCTTCGACAGATGCTGGTGAAGAAAAAAAATAACATCTTTATGTTGAACTGGTAATTTTGTGATTTTCATAAAATGGCCATTTTTTTTATTTGATTAATCTTTTATTTTTATTAAGTTTTTCCTGGGGCAGCATGATGGCGTAGTAGTTAGCAAGGTCACCTCGCAACAAGGTTCGATTCCTGGGCAAAGTATCTTTCTGTTTCCATGTCCGCCATTTCCATTTTCTCCGGTTTCCTTTCACAGTTGAAAAATATGTACATTAGGTTGATTAGTGATTCTAAATTGCTGTGAGCCTGAGTTAAGGAATAAGGGGGTATAGAAGATGAATGAATAAATGAATAAATAACTGTAAATGTGGATGTTTCCTTTCTACATGCAAAACAAATACAAAAACCTGATACCACAGTGTAGGTATCTTCCAAAAGGCATTGTTTGACAGCCAAAAAAAACCTATTTTTTTTTTAGAAAATGTGGAGCACCGTCGCCTCACAACAAGAAGGTCCCGGGTTCGAATCCCGGGCTTGGGGTC
>JAOTQW010000033.1:8368340-8382025 GCA_026260075.1 Sisor rabdophorus | reverse complement strand
CGAACCCAGGACCTTCTTGTTGTGAGGCGACCGTGCTAACCACTACACCACCGCGGCGCCTATTAAAAGTCTTATTTGTGTGAAAAACATTGTCAAAATAAATAAATAAATTCTTTCCCTTTGGCTTTTCTACTCTACTCTTTACTCTCCTTGTCTCCCTACTCCTCTATTTTCTTTACTTCCTTTTTTTCTATTTTTCTTTTTTTCTTGCTTTTCCTCTCTCCTTCACCTCTTTTTTTTCTTCCATCTCTTTCCTAAATTCTCTAACCTTCCTGTCCCTTAGCCATTCGCTCCCTTCCCTTCCATTCCCTTTCCTTCCCATCCGCATCCTTTCCTTTCTTCTCTTCCCTCAATTTGTCTGGCCTCATGTACCTGCTATACCTTCACTTTCTTTTAAAATCAATTGTCATTTTAGATGACATAATGATATGTTTGTTAACCCAAGAACTTCTTGTTGTGAGGTCGATCATGCTAATCACTATGCCACCGCGGCGCCCGGCAGAAAGCCTGATGTGAAGAAAGAGATGTTCCTTTCAACCTAAAGACATTCTAAAAGTTTGAGATTTATATACATGTTTAGTAAGATTACTCCAAACCAGTTTAAATCCTCAGAAAATGAGCCAGAATCCAACCCGGGTCTCTGGCAGCAATCGCACATTCTGTTGCCAGCACCTTAACTCACAATACCACATGATACAATCATTCAGCCATTAGGTAGGTAAATTTATGTCTGCAGAAATTTTATGCATTTCATCAACGCAGTCAGCAATTATTAAAGTGTAGATAGCGAAAAGAGATTTTTTTCAAGCAATAAAAATGAGAGTGAGACAGATACTGCATAAGAGACTGAAGTGGAGAGTCCCGTGTCTGTGCTCTTGGAACCGAAACAAGGGTGATCCAACAAAATGTATCCTTATAAATCCTGTTGCGCTCAGCATGAATAGGGATTTCACTCTTCGGTCACACAGAAATACACACATACCCCACAATATATTTTATTTCATGGGAGCCGTTAAAAATTATTATCATTAAATAATTTATTATGTCCTGATGTAATCTTGGCCAGAGAAACCACCTGTACATACATGGGTGGTATTTTTACATCAGCCTAAGTAACACACTTAAAAAACATATTCTTATTACCACCAGGGTTTTTTTGTCCTGTGATAATGCAATTATAAATGAGGCTTGTATTTTATTATATGTGAAGTAATCTGAAAACACATTCATCACTGTGGCTGAATTTTAGGTAAACCAAATGAACCAACAATGATATGTTATATTGTTTAATATGAAATAAATACAGTGGATATTGGCCGTTTACACCTATTTAGTTGGATGATGTGGGACATAAAGTCAGAAGATTTCCAGAATAAACAATTCCCGGCATTGTTCAGTATTTTTTCTAGCTTTTATTGATAAAACAGAGAAAAAGAAATTAAACGGGGAAGAAAGACTGGAAAGACCCCAACCTGGGTCACTGGAGCATGAGTGCACATTTGGTTGAAAACAATCACTTAGCAATTAGGTAGGATACCTTGTAATCTTAATTCTATGTCTGGAGAAATTTATTCATTTAATCAATGCAGTCAGGGCGGTGCATCAGCGACCTATGGATCAAATTCTACAGTCCTCCGCTCTACTAACTAAGTTTTTGGAGGGTGGTGACACCTAACGTTTGGTAAATTAATATTGTAACTGTTAATGAAATTACATATGTGCAGATAAATCTCACATGTTGGTTTTATATAGTATAGAGGATAGTGTAATGTTTACCATTGAAGGTTTTTCAGGCCACCACCAATTATTATGTTATGCAACAAGAACATAAAAAGATCAGAGACTGATGAAAGCTCAGTGGATCGATGCCATGTTGTGGTCAGCATTCTGTCAATCATCAAGTCATTTGATGCATTAAGTGCTTTGTGCTTTAGCTCATACCATGTTGTTTCACATGCGGTCTGCCTTTCAGGGACAGCTGTACTAAATTACAGTGAAAACTCCAGCATAGAGACTGGCAATATAACATGGTTAGTGCAGGTTATTAAAAGCTTGTTAGGTTAGATTGTAAATAGAGAGACATGTAGTCTACATTTTAAATAAAATTTCACTTACAGGTCACTTTATAGTTTATAACACATCCATCAAAGGGTCAAGGAGTGGCCTAGTTGTTAAAGTATTGGACTGATACCAGAAAGACCAGTGTTCAATTCCCAGCACAACGAAGCCACCACTGTGGACTCCTAAGCAAGGCCCTTAACCCTCATTGTAAGCCGCTATGGATAAGGGTGTCTGCCAATTGCTGCAAATGTTATTGTTTTTCTAACCCCTGATCTTAACCCCACTGATCTTTGGGATGAATATCGACTGTCCCCCAAACCTCCCTATTCAACATTATAGTCTCAATAATACTATTGCCTATGCCTGAATAGTAATAAAAGGAGCTTTTAAAAGTGTGGCGGTTATTACAGGACTAAAGAGGAAGAGGAATCTGTAATAAGATATTTTCAAAACACATGGAAATGTGATGATCCGATGCCCCAGTACTTTTGTTAAGTAAGTTCTTAAAGTCAGCATGTTGGTGCAAGTTTCTTATAACTCAGAGGAACTTGATTAATTCAATCAAAACCCGCCTACACTTCAGGCCTTTGCTAATTACATTAACCCTTGCAATTGCCGGACAGCCCAGTGGCGTAGTGGATAGCGCAGTCACCTCACAACACTTTCTGGGTTTAATTCCCAAGTATGAGGTCTTTCTGCGTGGAGTGTGCATGTTCTTTCCTCTGGGTACTCCGATTTCCTCCCACGGTCCAAAAACATGTACATGTTATCAATGTATGTGGGTGTGTGTGATTGGTCATCGATATGTGGCTCAGTGATGGACAGGCAACGTGTCCAGGGTGTACTTCTGCATTTCACTCTATGAGCGCTGGGATAGGCTCCAGCAGACCCCGGTGACCCATATTTAGGGAATAAGCGGGTATGGTAGATGAATGAATGAATGAATGAACCCTTGCGATTGCCATTGAGTGGTTGTGGTGTACTCTATAGTATGCAGTATATAGTTGGGGGCTATATTAAGAGGCGAAGGTTAAGACTAAGTGTACCCACAATTTGTGGGCCCCCAGTGAGCTGTTTTATGGAATGGGTGTGGTATTGGAGTCTACTTAATATCATTTAATAGGGCCCAAAATTGTTAGCGCTTTCTATAGTGTTAAGTTATATAATCTTAAGCAATGCTCAATCCTGACGCTGGGCAAGGATTTTGATGGCTTTGCCTATTTAAAAAAGAATAATTGTTTAACCTTAGAGGAAATATTTTTGGGGGGTAAAAAAACTGTGAAATGGCTTATGTTTTATAGTCATTATAAAAATACCAAGCAAGAATAGCTAAAGGTGGGAACTTCTTGTATAAAGCTTGGCAGACCGCATCGTGGGTCAAATGCAGCTGCTGGTTTTCCTCAGCTGTAAATCCATCATGATTTTTAGAAGGGAGGGAATTTCTATATTATACTGCCAGGACATTTCTCATGTGTTGGATACAAGTGATTAATCATTCAGTCATTCATTCATCTTCTATATCTTCTTATTCCATAATTTGGGGTCAGGGGGGTCTGCTGGAACCTATCCTAGAGTGAGAGACATGGGTACACCCTGGTCACCCAGTCCATCGCAGGGCCAACACACACTCACATTTAATCCTATGGACAATTTACTATCACCCATCGAGGCGAATGTGCTAATCACTGCGCCACCGTGCCGCTCAACAAGTGATCATGAGGTTGCTAATTCAACACTGTAGTAACTGCTAAAGCTAACTGCCTTTTTAACTAGTGTATATTTCTGTCAGCAAGCTTCAACTGGTCATGTGCTTATCCTTTGTAGGACCGCCAAAAAATATAGAATTTATTAAATGGCTTATAGATTGCTTATACGCTTATAGCACATTTATTACTCAGAGGTAAGTGTAATGCAAAACATTTAACATAATGTAACTCTACTGACGTTATCTTTTAAAGGTAATCTGATAAAAAACATTTTTTGATTCAGCAAAAATAACCCATTTAAATCACCCATTACAAAAAATGATGTGGATTTAAACAAAATAACTTTAAATATGTAAGTATTCCTGTGGGCCGGTGCGGTGGCATAGTGGTTAGCACAGTGACCTCACAGCAAGAAGATCCCAGGCACTTTCTGTGCCAAGTTTGCATGTTCTTCCCACGCTTGCGTAGGATTACTCCGGGTTCTCCGGGTTTCCTCCCACAGTCCAAAAACATGTACTTCAAAATAGTCAAATTGGTCTTAAGTAAATACAGCCGGGGGTTCGTTTCAAAAGAATTCCACAGGATTTCACTTCCAGCTGGGTCTCCATTTACATCTGTCTTGTCCATTTTAATCTTTTTTTCTTGTGTTAGCACATGCCACATTCGTTCTCTAGCGCATTAAGCGGATTGTTTCCCCCCTCACAATATATTTTAATATATAAGGGGCCCAACAGAGCCAAACAGGTGGTGCTGGGACTTAAACACTGTTCCTTCAGTTAGCAGTCCACCATCTATCAATAGACTACCACCTTCCAGAATCTAAGCACTACCTGGATATTTTTTCCGTATTAATTTTGAAACTGGGCGGCACAGTGGTGTAGTGGTTAGGTCGTGGGTTTGATTTTCAGTTCTTTTTGTGCAGAGTTTGCATGTTCTCTCTGCGTTTGCGTAGGTTTCCTCTGGGTACTTCGGTTTCCTCTCACAGTCCAAAAACATTAGGTTGATTGAAGATTCTAAATTGCCCATGGGACTGAGTGTGACTGTGTGTGGTTGTTCATCTATATGTGGCCCTGCAATGGACAAATGACCTGTCCAGGGTGTACCTCTGCCTCTCGCCCTATGTGTACTGGAATAGGCTCCAGCAGACCCCTGTGACCTGGGAATACACGGGTTGTAAAATGAATGAATGAATTTTGAAACTGGCATCTCAAACAAATCTGGGTGAATTATAAAACATTTATGTTTTGTATAACATGAACTTTGACAATCGTGCGCAATAAGATTATTGTGTTTTTATTAATTATATTTCATACATTGCTTTATATGTTTATGAACAAACAGCTATATTATTTTAAACTTGGTCTCCAAGCATCCAAGACCATCTGCTCTGTGGCAGATTTGGTTTAATGAAAATTAGGTCATGGCTTTGTGTAGGACCCTCGATCACATTCACACCAACCATATCGCACAGGCAGAATCTCAGTGGAGCAGCTGTGCACAGGAGGACTATTGTTTCCTAAAACAGTGAGTGGGTCTGGTTTTAGTCTAATATGTGCTTGAAGTGCTTTTTATTTAGGATGGGGAATGAAACACTGGTCAAGTGTCCCAAAACCTTTGGCCATGTTGTGTATGAAGACTAAAAACCATACAGACATCTTTCTATAGGATATTTCTCATGGGGGGATTGAGGAATGCTTTTACCAATCAAAAAAACCCACTTACGCTAGTTACTTTTAGTCTACCATTTGTTATAATTGACCCCATAAGACAGGCTTTGATTTACTGTTAGACAAAAATACTTTTTTAGTGGAAAATTATGTCTTCATTCATTCATTAATTTATTCATTCATCTTCTATCACTTCTTATTCCCTAATTCAGGGTTATAAGGATCTGCTGGTTCCTATCCCATTTCTGTGAAAGAGCAAAATGCAGGAGGGGCAGGTGACCACTCCATCCCAGGACCACACACACACACACACACACTCACTCCTAAGGCTAATTTAGAATCACCAATTGACCTAACATGCATGTTTTTGGAGGACCCGGACAATATATTTATTTGTCTCCTACTATTATTGGGTTTGTTTTTATTTTGTATATAGGTTGAGTAGGAGAGAGTGCTGAGGGTCTTATAAAAATTACAATGTGTTTCTGAACCCGTTCTACAGTCATTCCATTTGTTCTTCATTAATTTAATACATCTGACCACTATAGCTGGTGAGCTAACCCCATAAAAATAGTTTTTGGGAATTTGAGTCATGTTTGCAAAACGTTAGCATGGATTTCTTTAAAAATCAGGTTTACATTAATTTTTTTGTGTGCTTGTTAACAAATATAGCTCCACAACAGGAACATTTTATCATTTCACATATGTTAAGCAAACAACACCCAAATCGGTTGTAAATAGCTTTCCTTTAAGACTAATCTGTCTCTTCTTATGGATGATAAATGTGTTAGCCATTTATTAGGGTGTACCGTCAACCACAGTTTTTGACTAGAATTTGCACCTGAATGGGGGGTCCTGTGAAATCGCCATATGACTAATGCCTACCCGCAGACTTTATGTGTATATTTAAGAGGTGGGTAAAATGCATACTTTGCCCCTGAGCTTTAAAAATTTACTACAGCCATAATGGTGCAAAACAAAATTATTTGATTATCTTACCATCTTTTACAAAAGCAGAATATTAAGACCAAAGATATATTTAATATATTAAACATGAATAGATGTGTCAAGAATCACAGTTTATACCCCATCTTGAAACATGACTAACACAGTGTGTGAATTTCCTCCGGGTATTCTGATTTCCGCCCACAGTGCAAAAACATGTGCATTAGGTTAAATGGTGACTCCAAAATTGCTCATGGCCCTGCCATGGACTAGCAACCTGTCTAGGGTGTACCCCTAGGCTCCAGCAGACCCCCGTGACCCAAGATTTAGAAATAAGCGGGTAAAGAAGATAAATGATTGAATGAAATTTTGAGCTTATTCCTTACTCCTATAATTTGTGGTAGTGGTTGTGATGGACTGCTAATTGGTTGGAATCCCAGCCCCATTGCTGTGCCCCATTGCTGGACCCCCAAGCAAGGCTCTTAACCTTCAATTGCTTAGTGATATAAAAGAAATTATTTCCAAAGTCCCTTTGGGAAACGGTGTCTGCTAAACGCTGTAAATGTACCTTTATGCTATGCGGATTTTAAGAAATTTTTACCATAATATTGGTTCAGGAGGTCTGGCTGGGATGTAGTTGGCTTTTTGGTTGATTTCCAATGTGTTTAGTGGGGTTATGGTCAAGCCTCTGTGCAGAATACCCCAGTTTTCCAACACCATGTCTTCACAACTTTACACATGGCCATGGTCATGCCGAAAACACTGTGTGGGCTTCTTCATTCCGGTGAATGTAATTCATAATGCATTTGCTAGTAATGAGCTCACAATCCTTTTACCATATCGTTATCTTAAACTGATAAGCTTGTTAGCTGATGACCTAATGACTAACAAAGTCATGCACTAGCCCCTGACCGAGGTTATCTTTGCTATGCAATGACTTCATCTTGGATTTTTGTCAACTTTTGCTAGGACTTTAGCAAGAACCAGCTGTTATACAGAATCAAACCCCACATGGTTTAGAAACAGTGATACACAATCAGTTGTGGTTCTGTGATTTTAAAAAATGTATTGCATAAATTGAAGTACGTGTCTTATTGTAAGACTACAATGTCCTATGTTGTTGTTTGTGGAGTAAAAATCAAGTGTCTTATACATACTTATTATTAAAAGCTTTAACACATGATACATTCTAAGTGTGTTCTGAAAGTCGCTTAACTAAAAGAAAATACATGACATCACAAACAAACCATAATATTAAAGAATAATGCTTTTATGCTGGTATTTTAAGTTACTATTTTTGTACTACTTTTAGCTCTCTGTATAACTAGATTAGTATATGTGAAAGCACAGTGGTGTAGTGGTTAGCATGTTCGCCTCACAGCAAGAAGGTCGTGGGTTCGATTCTTTCCGTGCTGAGTTTGCATGTTTCCTTTAAGTACTCTGGGTTCCTCCTAATAGGAGTGAGTGTTAGTAAATGTTGTGTGTGGGGCCCTGCGATGGACTAGCGACCTGTCCAGGGTGTACCCTTGCCTCTCGCCCTAAGTGTGCTGGGATAGGCTCCAGCAGACCCTTGTGACCCCAAGCTCAGGAATAAGCAGGTATAGAAGATAAATGAATGAATGAATGAATAAATAAATATTTAAGAGCCGAACAGAATTCATGCTATAAGAATAGGACAGACACGTAAGGGACTAAAGGTATAAAGAATTCACATTGTTTATTTATTTATTTTGGTTTACATTCAATTTTACCTGATAATAGACCAAAAACAATACTACGAAATTTAAAGTCTGTCAGTAATAACTCTGCAGTAAAAAAAAAGCTAAGTCCGGCTAGGCATGCAATGTTACAAATAAATATATATCTCTTTTAAAACTCAAACTTATTAAACAGCCTAATTCTACGCTGAAGAACAGCAGTGTTTAAGAAGAGGTCTTCATAAAAAATCTGATGCAACTAGAGATAATTTGTTCTTAATATAAAACTCTGTCAGTACAAAAAACTAAGTGAACAGATCAAGTCTGCCTGTCAGTCCCTGAGTACTAAAATCTAGAAAGCTAAAACATACTGTATGTCACTTTAAATGAAGGACCATCAAGTTGTCGGCTTTTCCTTTCAATTTCTCTCTATTCTTTTCTTTTTGCTCTTTTCTCGTCTCTTGAAAATGATTGGAAAGAATAATATTGTTTCCATTCTCTAGTTCATCAACATCTGTTAACCAAGGTCCCCAGACCCCTCCGTTGTACTGAGGATTGGACCGATAGTCCTTAGGCGGGTAGCGACATGGCACAGCTGTCTTGTTATACTGCAAAAGTCTAAGTAGCATCTTCTTGACTATGTGTGGGTATCGTCTTGACAGATCAACCCGCTCATAAGGGTCAGCTGTGATGTTAAAAAGCCATAACGTTTTTCCTCGATCACAGTACACACGCTCACTGTGCCAGCGATTATTCAACATCTGCTTGGAAAAGGTTTGAGGGGGAATCCAGTCACTGTAGCCTGGCACACCTGTCAGGAGTTTCCAGTCCCCAACACGGAGAGCTGCCTGTATCGCTGTGTTCCAGATTCCATATCCTGCCTTCCAGGAACCGTTTTTAGCTTTGGTAAAAATGGGATCTATGTTATGGAGAATTTCATGACGTGGAGAGGGACGGCCTTCACTGATTGACTCCCAAACATCATAGCCATCCAGGTTCTGATTCTCATCAAGCATGCCTTCACCAAGTGTTACCAGGGTTGGGTACCAGTCAGTGATGTGGATAAGGGCCTTACAAGTACCTCTCCTTAACAGTAGGGGGCTGTGCACAAACCCCACTGCCCGTATACCGCCCTCCCAGTAACTTCCCTTACCACCTCTTAAAGGCCAGTTACTGCCACCTTGCAGAGGTTGACCACCATTGTCTGAAGAGTACACCAAGACCATGTTGTCATAGTAGCCGTATCGTTTGAGCGCAGATGTTAAGTTGCGCAGAGCCTCATCCAAGCAGCTGACCATGGCTGCATACTTACGTCGTTGCAAATTTGGGATAGATTTATAGCGTTTCAGATAGTGAGCAGGAACCTGCAACGGTGAGTGCACGGCCTGGTATGCCAGATACAGGAAGATAGGTTGTTTGGGGTTGTGTGATGCTAGAATACGTATTGCCTTTCGAGTAAACATGTGAGTGGAATAAATGCCTCTGTCTTGCTCCCACGCAGCTTCCTCACCTTCATGTAAGTCAAAGCCACACATTCCAGGGCTGTCACATTTGTAGTGGCTATAGTAGTCACCACTCCCTAATAGGGAGCCGAAAAAGGTGTCAAAGCCACGTTGTGTGGGCATGCAGCTGCGCTTATAGAAACCAAGGTGCCATTTACCAACCATATGCGTAGCATATCCTACATTCTTGAGTTTTTGGGGAAGAGTGATGTTTTCCAAAGGGAGACAGTTAGGTTGGGAGGCACGGATTATGGAGTGTTGGAGACCAGTGTGGATTTGATACCTGTGGTGGAAAAAAAAATTATATATTAATTCACATTTCAGTACTATAGTTTAAATCATGTATATTTTAAGCATTTAAAAGTTGATGTTTTACTTCACCAGTAAAATAATAATTTTAAAAAGCACATATAATATTCAGGTATCTATACATCATTGGTGGAGCCGCAGATATAGCGCACACCAGAGATCAGCTGGAATGTCATGGAATTTAGTTTTATTCGTTTATCTTCTATACCCACTCATTCCCGAGCTTGGGGTCACAGGCGTCTGATAGATCCTATCCCAGCGCACATAGGGCAAAAGGCAAGGGTACACCCTAGACAGGTTGCCAGTCCATCACAGTGCCACACACACACAACCACACGCACTCACACTCACTACTATAGGCAATCTAGAATCACCAATCAACCTAATGCACATGTTTTTGGACTGTGAGAGGAAACCAGAGTACCTGGAGGAAACACACGCAGGCGCAGGGAGAACATGCAAACTCTGCACAGAAAGACCCTAAATTCGAACCAAGCTGTGGAATTGAGTTTGATGAAGCTTTTTCTTTTGAGGTTTTCGTAAATATGTCTTGTTTTGTCTGGAAGATGTTGCTGTGTTTATGTAATGCATGGTTTCATTTACTTGTCAGTAACTAAGAAGACAAAACACAAAAATAAATACCACAGGCTACACATAATGGTAAAAAAAATCCACTCAGCCTCATCCTTTTCCAAATTAAAAAAAATCCTTAGAGCTAGTCAGTATAAAAGATTTATAACTCCAGGGATTATTATGCCAGCGATTATTATATAGAAGTGTTGACACTTTATAACGCCATATTGAATGTAAAATGAATGACTAACATAGTTACTCAAACTAATGTGACAGACACAACCCCTATCCTAGAATAACTCAAATTGGTTGGCGCAGAAGTCAACCACAGAGGTCCTGGGTTTAATTCCTGGGCAAGGGGTCTTTCTGTGCGGAGTTTGCATGTTTTCTCCGAACTTGCGTAGGTTTCTTCCGGGTACTTTGATTCCCTCCCACAGTTCCAAGACATAAACATTAGTTCGATTGATGACTTTAAATTGCCCATAGGAGTGCCCATAGTATGTGTAACCCTGCGTGTCCAGGGTGTAACCCTGCGTCTTGCCCTGCGACTGGGATAGGCTCCAGCAGACCCAGTCCGAGGGAATAAGCGGGTATAGAAGATCAGGATCTAAATATTAACAGCATGCAACATTTTTTCTATTACATAAGTTTTTCTATTACATAAGAAAAATTTTTAGAAATTCTTAACATGCAGTTAACTTTTTTTTCCTGTCCTGCACCGCATGCTCAGACAACCCGTCGCCCTTCATTTTTTTTTGTCACTTCCCTTTCCTTTCATCTCTGTCATCTACTTCTCTTTCCTTCAACCCCTCCTGCTGTCTTTCAGTGCCCAAAAACAGTCATTTTCTCATCACTTAGGAAATGGAATAAGAGCTTTAGTTTTTCCTGGAGGGTTTGTGGCAACAAGGTGGTTGAAGAACAACATGTAAATATTGGCATACCCCTACAATGTTTTAGTGTTTTTGCTGGTGCTAAGACACAAACTTTTTTTTTTACACCCACAAAGTATGAATAGTGTAGCATGATCAGCTGGGTGACCGAAGAGGGGGCTTTAGGGGTTAAATAAATTTCAATGTTATTTGTCACATACACAGTTATACACATTATGTTGTTTTTTTTTGCGTATCCTATCTTAGTAAGTTGGGGTCAGAGCCATTTAGGCTACCACTTACTGGGTTAGCTAGATGGGTCTTTACCGAAAATAGGAAATCGTGCATTTATTAGTTATTAAAAAAGGGATGTCTCCTATGATAGCGGGGCAGTGGTGTAGTGGTTAGCAAGTTTGCCTCCTAGCAAGAAGGTTGTGGGTTTGATTCCCAAATCATTCTGTGTGGAGTTTGCATGTTCCCCCCTGCGCTTGCGAATGGACTATATTGATTAATTCCACTGTTTTTCAATTCATGTGTTTTTTTTCTCAAATCCACGTGGCTGGGTATGTCAGCGCAATATCGGGTAGAGGTCTTAGAACTTATTTTTTAGAAACTAGAAAAAGGCCCATAGTGAGAAGAGTGTACGGCTGGACATGCAGCATGATACCAGTTTGGTTTTGTTTACTGCTATGACAAATAACATTTTAATTTACAAACTATTTAAAAATGTGTGAATTTTATTTAGTACAAAATTTCCTGACGTATTAACGTACCACACATACTTCTTATAATACTTTCATGCTTCTCTCTCTTCTTTTTCTCTCACACACAGACACAGCTGTGCTGGCCTTCATCCCACCGTTGGGTTCGTTTATAGAATTCCAATGAAAGAGCTTTGAAGAGAATGTTTGATTGAATTGCAGGGCAGCTGTTATTAAATTATAACTTATATATTTAATTCCTGAAAAAACACTGCTTAATCATAGATTGATATAAACAGTGCAAATTTGTACTAGTCCTTCTGTATTTTGTAAAAAAAACCCCAGAAATTCAGGAGATCTGCGAGGACATTTAGACCTAGCCACAGAGATTGCTGTCAGTGTTAGTTACAATAACACATCTTTGCCGTGGGTGTGTTTAAACTTTGGCTGCTATATTGGGTGTACTGCCAACACACAAAACTGGTTCTCTACCTGGCTTGAAACTGTCAATACAGTAAACTTGTACAAAACTAGCTTAAACTAAATATGTGAGATAAGATGTGACATACTTGATACTATTATCATATTGCAACAAGTGGTAGTGGGTGACCAGTAGTGGTAGAAAAGTGGTTAAAATGTTGGACTACCAATTGGATTAGATCTAGCACCAGAAAATTGCCATTGTTGAGCTCTTGATCAAAGCATCTAACCTCCTATTGCTCATTTATTTATTAATTCATTTATTCATCTTCTATACCCGCTTATTCTCTAGCTCTGGGTCATGGAAGTCTCCTGGAGCCTATCCCAGCGCACATAGGGTGAGAGGCAGGGGTACATCCTGGACAGGTTGCCAGTTCATAACAGGAACACACTCACTCCGATGGGAAATTTAGAATCATCAATTAACCTAATGTACATGTTTTTAGACCTTCGGAGAAAACCAGAGAACCCTGAATAAATCCATGCAAGTGCAGGGAGAACATGCAGAATAAAGACCCCTTTCACAGGAATTGAACCCGGGAATGAACCACTACACCACCACGCCAAGCACAATTACCTTTTAAAAAAAATTTGTATCTATCCTGTGATCAATTTACTTGCCCAACAGCTGATAATGCATGTCTAGTCATGAGTCAATATAACCTTGTGTAACCTCCAGGAACAAGATTTTTAAGAGAGAAAAAAAATAGAAAGAGAAAACTTGTAAATATGTAAAAACCAAAATGTAAATATGCTGGGTTTAAAGGAAAGTTGCCAGGTAGAGTTTTAATGTTACTAATGTTACTGTATTTTTACTAATGTAAAAGGTACAGCATTTTATAACAAAGTGTTTTAGCAGAAAAAAAATATGTGAACCTTTAATGGACTGGCCACCATCCATAGTATCCCTGCCTTTTGCCCTGTGTGCAATCGGATAGGCTCCAGCAGATCCCCATGACCCCGAATTCGAGAATAAGCGGGTTAGAAGATAAATAAAAGAATGAATGCTTTGCTAATAACATCTCTTAATATATATGAATCACTTTTACTGTTCTTTTGAAGTGATCATTTATGAACTCCTGTAAATATTTATAATAGTGTCATTAAGGGGACGGAGTTAGTTATTTCATTTCATCTTCTTTACCCGCTTATTCCCGAATCCGGGGTCACGGGGG
>JAOTQW010000033.1:8293622-8306934 GCA_026260075.1 Sisor rabdophorus | reverse complement strand
TAAAAGAATCAACCAGTTTACACAGAAACCAAAAGACAAAACATTTACAATCAACCATGCTTTGTTGTTGCTTATATAATAATGCTTTACCTAATTGTATTTAGATAGTTTCCTCTAGGTAACTTATAGAAATACATTTCAAAAAGAAACTGTAGGGGTTGTTGAGGTTTTTTTTCTATCAGAGCTACCCACAGTCTAAGCTGTCACAGGTTGAGGGGCACTCAGCTTCTTTTCATAGATCAAAGTATCACCGAACATCTTTGGGATGAACTGGAATACGGACTGCACCCATTTCATCCAACATAAGTGAACTAAAAAAAATCAGTATAGACACACTTCAAAAGCTGTAAAATTTTTTGAAAAGTATGGATGTTATGAGAGTAAGAATATATGTGGGGTTGAGTTATACAGTGCCTTAAAAAGATTTACACTCCTCAAACTTTTTCACATTTTACTCCCTTACAACAACTTTTTAATCTATTTTATTGAGATTTGTTTGTACATGACTGGGGCAATCTAAAACATGAATATTCTTTGATCCAAACCATTCTATTGTAGCTCTGACTGTATGTTTCATGTCAGTGTCTTGCTGGAAGGTGAATCTGCTGTTCAGTCTCAAGTCGGATTCAGCCTCTAACAAATTTTTCTGTTTTCTCTTTCAATCTTTTTTGGTTTTACTATGATTGCGTTACTATTATATCAGTATTGCGAAGCTCAACAATCAATTTTGAAGCACTTTTGTATGTCGCTCTGGATAAGAGCATCTGCTAAATGCTGTAAATGTAAGTTTTCTTCCAGGATTGCACTGTATTTAGCTCCATCCATCAATTCTAACCAGCTTCCCTGCCCCTGCTAAAAGCATGCTGCCACCACCATGTTTCACAGTTCACAAAATTTGTTTAAAATTTCATCTGACCAGAGCACCTTCTTCCACATGATTGCTGTGTCCCCTACATGGCTTGTGGAAAACTTCAAAAAAATCATATAAAATAGTAAGATAAAATGTTTAAAAATACAAAAAAACATTTGGTTTTAAGGTGAAAAAAAATGTGTAAAAGTTTTCGAGGGCATTATGTGTTGTTATAGGATACTTATCCATATTGTTCATTTTTTCATTTTCTATACTTGCTTATTCCCTAACTTGGGGTCACAGGAGGAGCCTATTTTAGCGCACATATAGTAAGAGGCAGAGTACACCCTGGAAAAGTTGCCAGTCTATTGCAGGGCCACAAGTAGACGAATAAACACACTTACTTCTAAGGGCAATTTATAGTCACCAATCAACCTAATGTACATGTTTTTGGACTATAGGAGAAAACAGGTGTACCCAAAGGAAACCCACGCAAGCACAAGAAAAACATGCAAACCCCACACAGAAAGACCCCATGCCCGGGATTCAAACCTAGGACCTTCTTGTTGTAAGGTAGCTCCGGTAGAAAAAAAACTCAATGACCCCTACAGTTGTTTTTTTTAATGTATTTCTATATGTTACCTAAAGGAAACTATCTAAATACAATTAGATAAAGCATCGTTATATAAGCTACAACAAAGCATAGTTGATTGTAAATGTTTTGTCTTTTGGTTTCTGTGTAAACTGGTTGATTCTTTTAAAACGAGTAAAACTTCAAAATCAACTTGTGCGAGTCTGTTTATAGTTATGCAACTATAAATTATAACTATAAATATAACACAAACTTCTATAACTTCAGTGTAACCACTACACCACCGTGCTGCACTAGCCATGTTGTATATAATGTAAATGTCTTTGCATAGAGATACTATAACCTGAATTATTTTTACTAGCCTAGGGTGATTCACACACACAAATATTTATTAATAATAATAATAGTTGAGCATAAAGATAATTAAAATCACCTGAATTTAAATCTGCGTTTTATCTTTTCACCATCAGTCACGCTTCATCCAAGGAGGGCTTCATCCAAAGTGTTTCACAAAAAAAAAAGTTATAAAGATATAAAACAGACCCTGAACCTATTCTCCTATTATCTGCACACATTATCATGCACTCGACTTTATCTCAATACTTTATTTCATAACTGCTTTATACCACGCTACAGATTTACATGACACTGGATATCATGCAAGATAAATATTTGCAATGAACAAAATAAAAGCTGTAAATGTATAAGACACGAAGAGCGAATGTAGGGAAAAGTATTGCAAGCACAAAATTTAACTGAATATTATACAATTAATGAACCAAAGTCACATGAATGTGTGTTTTTTAAACATGTTAGTTGGTATTTAGTCTCCTATTTAAACCTCTATACTTCTTTCTATCAGATATTGAGTGCCTGGAGTTTAGGCAGTAATGTTATTTGAGGAATTCCGAATGGAACAGGCACCCTATTTCCAACTAAAGGGGCTTTTTAAGGATTGTGGTTGGGTTTCGTTGCAGAATAACCGCAGACAACATTGTCAAACCATTTCTTCATGTATCTTACTTTTATGCGGAAAGGCTTTGGTGGGCATTATGCTCCAACTTGGGTTAGGGCATTACTAGAATCCAGATAAGTATGTCTCCATGCACCTATGTAGGGGTTCTGGTAACGTGTGCACAATGCTTTTGTCATATAGCAGAGCTGTTTAAATAAAATATGTGAGCACTAGTATTTTCGATTGGTATTCTGTACAAGCTTTGTCACAGAATCGATAATAAACATCCACATATTTCTTTTTGGTTATCAGAAAGTGCTTGGTACATCGCAGACATAAAATTTAGAGGCATTGTGCCAGTGAGGGCTTAGTGGAGATAAAGTAAAATACTCTGTATTATCTGTAACATCTGTCAGATATAAATGCATGTATTACATTTTGTGGCAGCAGTATTCAATCATACATTTCTCGGCTCAAAAAAAAGAACATGTTCAAGTTTCTTTTATCCTTTTCAGACAGTAATTGTAAATTAATATGCGAATATACGGGGCGGCACAGTGCCTCACAGCAAGAAGGACCTGGGTTTGATTCCTGGGCAAGGGGTCTTTCTGTGCGGAGTTTGCATGTTCTTCCTGCTCTTGTGTGGGTTTACTTCAGATTCTCGAGTTTCCCCCCCCACAATCCAAAAACATGTACATTAGTTTGATTGGTGATTCTGACGTCCCACTGCCTCTCGCCCTATATGCACAGGGATAGGCTCCAGCAGACCCCCCGTGACCCTGAGTTATGTAATAAAAGGGTATAGAAGATGAATAAATGAATGAATGAATATATACTGTATAACAAGCTTAAGCTTAATCTTAAATTTTAAGATTTAAATTGATTGTAATTATTTTATAATATTTTTTAATTCTATTTTTTAAATGTAATTTGTTGTTTTATGCACATTATAATACACATTGATCACAGAGTCCCGTGGGCAGGGGTACACCCTGGGCAGGTCGCCAGCCAATCTCAGGGCCTTACATAGATAAACAACCACACACACACACATTTACTTCTATGAGCAATTTAGAATCACCAATCAACCTAATGTACATGTTTTTGGACTGTGGATGGAAACCGGAGTACTCGGCGTAAACCCACACAAGTTTGATTTCCGGGACGAATTCCCTTGCCCAGGACCTTCTTGCACTAGGCCACCATGCTGCCCAAGACAGCATATAATTGTACATAATCTGCATTATGCCCCTTAATGTACGAATACTTCTATGCATTATAGAATTTATTTTACATTTAGACAAATTAGAAAATTTCTGACATTTTCCATTCACGCAAGGGCTAAGAAAAGATACCACTTACTGCTTAATCCATGTAATTTTACCCACTTTTTACATTTTATGTATGATTTAGGCATGAACTAACACTGAATGGACTATAAGATGAATAAAGAGAAAAGAAAACAACACATTAAACTGCGGTACACATGGATAAGGAATGAAACCAGATGTTGGAAGTTTCGAAAGATGAGAAAGCACCATATGCCTCATTAGAATAAGACCATTCCAATCCCAACACAGATTCTGACCGCTATTATCTATATAACCTGATTACACCAACATTGAAGATAAAACAATCGCCAATTTCTTTGTGGTGGTAGAACATAAGGCACTTTTACTTGGCTACTACTTCTACTCAATTGCCCCCTTTTTAATAATACTATGGCAAAATAGTAATAGAGATACTGTTTTCTTGTTGAATTGTGCCTGAGCTGTCGGTTTAGACTATAGGTTACTGTATGTAACTCATTTAAACCGTTCTATTTATTCATAATTCATCTTCTATACCAGCTTTTTCCCTATCTATGGGTCACGAAGGTCTGTTGAAGCCTATCACAGCGCACATGGGGCAAAAAAAAGGGTACACCTTGGACAGGTGGTTAGGGTGTCGAAATAATACCAGATGGCACAGTGTTCGATTCCCACCACCAGCAGGCCACCACTGTGGGCCCCTGAGCAAGGCCCTCAAACCCCAATTGCTCAGCTGTATAAAGAAAGATAAATGTAAGTCACTCTGGTAAGAACGTCTCTCAAAAACTGTAAATGCAAAAGGTGAACTGTGCACGCTTCTACGAGCAATTTAGAATCACCAATCAACCTAATGTACATGTTTTTGAACTGTGGGAGAAAACTGAAGGGTCTGGAGTAAACCCATGCAAGCGCAGGAAGAACATGCAAACTCCGCAAAGAAAGACGGGTTGCCTTTGAATCTAAGAGACCGTGTTAACCACTACAACACCACACCACCAACCCCACCCCCCCAAATCAATTAACTTTATTCACTTTGACTAATTATCTCAAATCTGTAAAATGAACACTCTGGTTTAAAATCCAGTACTAATGTGAGAAGGGGTGGCCTAGTGGTTAAGGTGTTGGACTGATACCAGAAAGACCAGGGTTCAATTCCCAGCACCACCAAGCCACCACTGTGGGCTTCTGAGTTACTACCCCCAAATTGCTCAGGTGTAACTCGCTCTGGATAAGGGCGTTCGCCAAATGCTGGAAATGTAAATGTAAATGTTATGTACAAAAAAAATCCATGTTGGTCTATCTAAAATAGTAAACTGTGTAAAATTAAATTCATTTGTGGTTCCTCTCCAAACTTTGGCCACCAATTTGGAAGAGTTGTATAGAATGTATCTTTTGTATGATGTAGCATTACATTACTCATTCACTGGAATTAAACACCTTTGAGATTAACTGGAAAACCAACTACACTCCAGACCTTCTTACCTGATGTTAGTGTCTGATCTCATTATCACTGTTGTAGCTGACTTAACCCAACCCATCTCACATGGAAGCTACAAATTATTAAAACCTCAATCTAACAGCAAAATAAAAAGTAAACCAACACTCTACATGTTCTAATTCTCTATTATGTTCTTATAAAATTCTTGTTCTACATTTACTCTCTATACAAAGAAATCTGGTGATGACAACCAGATGGCGATATAGTATACTTTGAGTATAAAGTTTTTCCATAAAAATATACTTATTTTATATGTTATTTCAATAAATGCAACAACATTTCTAAACTAAAGATATACAAAAATGATACAAAATATTTTGATATATATATATTAATATATAAATATATTTGATAATCCAAAAAATGGTGTTAGGCTGTATTGTATTGGGCAGCGTGGTGGCAAACTGGTTAGCACGGTCCCCACACAGCAAGAGGGTCCAGGGTTTGATTTCTGTTCTTTCTGTTCAGGGTTTGCATGTTCTCCCCGGTTTACTCCCGGTATTCTGATTTACGTCCACAGTTCAAAATCATGTACATTGGGGAGATTAATGATTTTAAATTGCCCATAGGAGTGAATGTGACCATGTGTGGCTGTTCGTCTATATGTGTGGCCCTGTGATGGACTGGCAATCTGTCCAGGGTGTACTTCTTGCCTTTGCCCTGTATGCACTATGATAGGGTCCAGCACACCCCTTGACCCTGAGTTACAAGGATAAAAAAGATAAATAAATGTATGCTATTGTTAAACATTTCAATTGTGCCCCAGCATTGGATATATATTTACATTTCCAGCATTTGGCAGACACCCTTATCCAGAGCGACTTACAACCGAGCAATTGGGGGTTTAGGGCTTGCTCAGTAGCCCACAGTGGTGGCTTGGTGGTGCTGGGAAATGAACTCTGGTCTTTCTGGTATCAGTCCAACACCTTAACCACTAGTCCACTCCTTTCCCATATATCCATGACATAATAAATAGGATTGAATAAGATAGCATTTTTCAGTATTTTTATAAGATTAAATTAATAAGTGAATACAGCAAAGTAATATTAGGTTTGTGTCATGCAAGTCCAACAAAGAACAAATGCCGCAAAAAATTTTTATATGAATAAAGATTTTTAAAACAGCACCCATCTACATAAATTACTCATATTACTAGTTACAGTTGTCTCAATTCCCAGAAGCTTACATGTTCTCCATGTGCTTGTGTGGGCTACTCTAGGTACTCTGGTTTCCTCCACAGTCTAAAAACATATATGTTAGCTGGATTAGTGATTTTAAATTGCCCTGAGTGTAAGTGTGTGTGTGTGGCCCTGTGATAGAATGCCGACCTGTCCAGGGTAAACCCTTTCTTTCTTTCGGCCTTCAGAAAGCTGGGATAGTCTCCAACAGACCCTTCTGACCCCGAATTAGGGAATAGGTGAGTATAGAAGATGAATAAATGTGTTATGTTGCCTGAAACTGCTTTTCCATAGTAGGAATTTAGTTGTAGAATTTAAGATTATCTAGTAAGACCACAGTTTTTACTCAATAAAGAGTTATATGCTTAATGTATGCATGTTTACTTTGGGCTCGTGGCTGGTGTTGGGCCAAAATATTTTTGCTTGCTAAAATCCTTCTGTCCTTCACAAGAACATGAGTGCGAAACTTAAAACAGCTGTTTTTTTGCAGGAAACAAATACATTTGTATGAACTCAAAGAACCTTCAGAAAATGTTTTTCTAGCATTTAGATTTTTTTTACTTGCTTTAACCTACAGTACATAAATAACTATTTACTTTTAGACCTGTTTTGTGTTTGAACAGTTAAATCTGGATTGTAGGTCACAGTGAATGCAGTAAAAACGCAGTGGAATTATACTTTAATGAGCAGACTATGGCAGCGTTAATGAATTAATCCATGATAAGTTTCCATAATCAAAAATGTGCAATATTTACAAATTAAAACTATTTTTAACACCGTTTACCTGGCCACATAATTATATTATTCGTTTCACTGTTGTAGAAATTTGTGTATGTATGTGTGAAACCGCTAAAGGAAACAGTGTGTGTTAATTAGGATTCCATCTTAGACATCCACAAAAGGTTTGTTGTAAAAAATTGCTTTGTGTGAATTAACCATTACTTTACAATAATAGCTGGTGATGTCCCCTGTAACAGTCTCAAACGTTTGTCCATTTTAGTTTTAGAACGTCATCTGGCAGATTTGGCTTAGAGACTTAGAAACAAGTAGTACACTTCAATATCAAGTCACAAGTAGTTTGACAAAAGATGCCACTTCTCTGAGGCTACAGCAAGGCATACCCATATTCTAATGAAAGAGTTGCTTTAACACAAAATAAATATGTGAAACAATGCTACTTTGTCTTTTCACATCAGGTAAGACCTTGTGGCTGTACATTGCAACAGTTTAGCAGGCATGTCACAGTTAAGATGGTGTGGCTAAGTAACACGACAGGGTATATTTTGTTTCTCTTTCAGTAGAATACAGCAGAGAATGAGTGTTAGATCCCTCCTGCTACCTTCCATTTTCTTTATCCAATCAGTGATTGGTATTTTATTTAAATCACTTTAAATAATAAGAAATTGTATTGATGCAAGATGGTTCCTTCTTGTCATACCATGTGCTGTAAAAATATTTTATCAAATATGTACATGTTTATCTGTTTGTCTATGCAGGGTTTGGTTACACCTTTGTGACACCACCGCTTGACATGTCAACAGCTGCTTTATCACCAGCACCAGCAATCCAGTGGTAACACTCAGTCGAATTCTTGTTCTGTGGTTCAGAGGTGCTGCATCGGGTACAGTAGATGATACCCAGTGCCACCATAATCACAATGAAGATACAGAGCGGTACCAATAACGCCACCAGTAACCAGCTGCTGCCCTGAGTCTGTTCGTTGGTGTTGCCAGCCTTAGCTTGTGTGGACAGGGAAGGCTGTGTAACTGTTTGTAATTCAGTGTTAAAAGTTGTAGATTCATAATTATAGTTGCCAGTATCAAGATTGATTTCATAAATATCGTAGTCTGTGTTGGTCATGAAAGGACCTTGCTCAGGTACTTCTTTGTCAAACTCATTTGGGGTAGGGCTAAACCATATCCATTTCCAAGCACCGCCTGCTACAGTGGTTGTGGAAAACTTTGCTAATTCTGTGGTACTTTCGTCCTCATAATAATCGGACAATGGAGCTGAAGTGGTGGAAGATAAAAATGCATCCATAGAAACTGTTGGTTGGTCGCCATTATCCGTTTCTATATCAATGGGGTTAGTAGGACTTTCATTTGAAGTAGTTTCAGTTAACTCCTGAGTGGAAGTAGTGGGCCACAGCAGGTCAGTAGAAACTATCTCCAAGTTAGGAAGGTCAGTGAGCCAATCAAAAGATTCATTTTCATGTAGCTTCTCATAATCGAGGTCTTGAGGTTCTTGATACTCTGTCGTATTGGTAGTGGGTTCTGTGATAAAAATGACAGATGTGGGTACTGTAATATGTGGCTGCTGATGACTGGGTCTGCATGAATAAAGGTCTGTTTGGAGATCATAGCCCTCATCACAGTAGCATTCAAATCCCCCGACATAATTTATACACATTTGCTCACAGGTTCCCTCAATTTGACATTCATCAACTTCAAAGCAGTGACTTGGATCCCCAGGAAGTGGAGCAAAGCCATGGTGACAATGACATACATAAGAGCCTATTACATTCTCACATTCATGTTCACATGGAGACTCAGTACACTCATCTACATCCTCACAGAGTCCTTCCTCATCAGATTCATAGCCATCACGACAGCGACACTCGAAGGTACCCGGTGCATTTACACAGATCTGTTCACACGGACTCTGCAAGCACTCATCGACATCCAGGCAGCCTTGCTCATCTGGTGCCAGCATGTAGCCCTCAGGACATGCACAGCGATAACTGTCCATCACCGTCAGGCACTCGTATTCACAAGGCGAATTCTGACAGGGGTCCGTTTGAAAGCAGCTCACTTCATCTTCAGCCAAATTAAAGCCTTCTTTACAATCACAATAGTAGTGATTTTCATTTTCTATGCAGTAATGGTGACAGCCACCGTTATCTTTATCACACAAGGTAGTCTTGGAGACATCAGAGCAGTAAGGAGGTTCTCTGCTCCACCCCACAGTCCCATCCTCTCTTTCAATACACTGTACTGTTTGATCATCTACAGTTAGGCAGGGTACAGTTGCAATTGACCCAATAGGAATTTGATTCAAGAGCGAGGTTACAAGGTGAAATGGGGTTGTGTACAAAGCGTTCCCAAACCCTTCATTTGAAATAGGATGACACATGCCAGAAAATGTGTACCTGCACAAGAAGCCATCGACAGGGATTGAACAAGGTCCGTCCATCCATTTAAAGTTGTCTTGAGTTTTTTGAGCGTCGGTACTATAACCCACGCCCACACAACGTGGAACTGAACAGGTGTTTGAAGAGTCCTCTTGTTGCCAGTTAGTGTATGTTGTATCCTGTTCACCAGTAATCCAAGTGAAGCCTCGCATGGGACGGCTGGCAGCACACTTACGGGGTTGCCTTTGCAAACCAATCCACACAAACACATGGCTATTTTCCATCAGGTCCAGGTTAGAGAAGAGAGCCTCTATTAACTCTGCCTCCTGTGGACTCTTCATGGTGACAAGGTTGCCACCTTGTTTCCTGCAGCTGCGCCAAGCATCCAAGAAGGTTTTGCGCTGAAAGTAAATTACTAAACAGCTATTCTTATTGCATAAAGCATCTTGATCTTGCAGCTCTTGAGTCTGTAAGCTAGAGAGACGCACAAGTATATAGAAAAGAATCACACAGAGCACTGGCGAGCCCATTCTTTCCCAACTTTTTTACTTTACTTTCTTTACTTTCTCTTTCCCTATCTCTCTTATTATTCTCTTATTCCTATTCCTGTTTCTTTTATTTTTACTTTAATTAAAAAAATGCCTACTTTCTTTTTTAGTCCTGCGCTTTGCTCTCTACTCTAATCGGTCTCTCTGCCTGGACTGAGGACTTGCAGTCAGTCCTCGGAATTTCTGCAGGGGAAGGGGGGTTGGAGGCAGGAGCAATAGAAGTGTTGCAAAAAAAAGAATTGTATGTTTTTAGAGGAGGGAGGGATGGGGAAGGGATGTGTGTCTGTGTATGTGTGTGTGTGTGTGTGTGTGTGTGTTTTGGAAATCTGGGGGAGGTTTAGCAGTCTCCCCTTTTCCCAGAGCGTGTCGTATGGCTTTTATAAGTACACTTATGGAAAAGGGTTTGAGAAATCTTTATCTGTACTCCAATGATACAATTGATCTCTCCACTAGGATCTTCATCTAAACTAGTTTTTAACAATGGCATTAAAAAACCAATATATCTTTAGCATAAAATTAAGGCAAAAAATCCAGCTTTATGTTTGATGTTAAGGTTTCTTTAGTCCTTTAGTTTTTTTTTTGTTGTTGTTGTTTTCCTTAGTTTATGTCACCTTTATGATCATGTCATCAGTTAGAACGTTACATGGTCTCCTTTTTCCATGATAATGCGAAATAATTCGAAATTAAAAGCCTTTTCTGTAAAAGGTTTTCTGTAAAACTCCTGCATGACAAAAGAAAACGTGTTGCATGTACAAATGTAACAGATACCACTTAAACTCACTAGAGCAAAGTTTGTTATTCGAGCAGCCAATTGCCCTGGAGTTCTTAGGGTGAAAATGGGGTCCAGATTTTTTGACAAAAAAAAAACCAGATCCCTTTTTAGCCACATAGGGCTTGGGAAAATTGCTAATAAAGCAGACAAACATGAATCCAGTAGAATGTTATATACTGGATTTAAATTCTCAAAAAAATGACTAAATACTATTTTGTGGGTATTTATTTTGTATTTAACTGTTATTACAAAGAAAAAAAAGGAAGTGTAGGGGATTTCCCAGACAAAGAAGTTTTTGGTTCACCTAATTGTTTAAAAGTTGAATATATCTAAATTAATTTCCTGACCTGCAATACACTGGCGATCTGTCAGGGTGTACTCGCGCCCTATGTGTGGAATAAGCTCCAGCAGACCCCCTTGACACCGAGTTTGGGAATAAGCAGGTATAGAAGATGAATAATTGAATAAATGAATGACTATAAACACTATCACGGCCTCAATTTTCTGCCATTCACACAAAATGTATGAACACTCAATTCTCATTTTCATTCTAGACTATTTATGGCGATTTTGTTAGTTTTTCATATCATTTCTATTTAGGTTGATTATCGTGTCAAATCACAGCAATGATCTGGTGTCCCATCCTGGGTGTTTTTCCACCACATGCCTAGGCCTTAATTTTATGTGATCTGGATTCAGCGGGATATAATTTATCATTTTTTAAAACTGATTATGAAAGGGGGGGTGCGCCTCACAGCAAGAGGGTCCCGGGTTTTTCTGTGCGGAATCAGTGTTTACCAATATTACTTACCCAGGGTTCTCAAATTTAAAAAACATACATAACCCACTTCTTCTTCACCCACAAGGGTCGCTGGAGCTTATTCCAGCTCACACAGGGCGAGGTTGCCAGTCTATTGGGCCACACATAGATGAACAGCCACACACACTCACATTCACTCCTATGAGCATTTTAAAGTCACCAATCAACCTAATGTACATGTTTTTGTAATGTGGAGGGAAAACCACACAAGCACGGGAGGAACGAGCAAATTCCGCACAGTAAGACCCCTTTCCCGGGAATCAAACCCAGGGCCTTCTTGCTGTCAGGTGAACATGCTAACCACTAAGGCACTGCATAATTATATACATTCTAAATAGTATGGTTACAGTAGTATCGAAATTCTAATGTACTACATCATGTATGCAGTAAAAGGTTACAGCAGCGCAAACTCTAAGTTAAATAATGTTTTACTTGAATGGAGTTAAATGAGTGCAATTCAACTAGAGGGAACCATGCCTTTTAAAAGCTATTTAAAGCTTTTAAAAGTGTCGCGTCACCACTTCCTCACCTCTTCTGCATGATGAGTGATGCAGTCATCTGCTGAGTCGTCTGTTGTGCAAACTCGTAGGAAAATCTGAGAATCTAACTTATAGCATACTAAGGATTCGACATACACTGGCGAGTGATAAATTTGGTACCTGGGACTTCAATGGGGACATTCATGACAGATTATACCTCTTAATACCAACACTATCATGTCAAAATGATAAAAAAAACATCAATACTATACAAAAAGACAACATAACACGTCATGGCATTACAGACAGAAAGCCCCAAAAAAACCCTGTCAAGAAAAACCCAAATCTCTATACTACAACCTCATCTGTACCACGTACATCACCTGGAGCAGTCCAGATTTAATATTTATTTATTAAAATCACAAAAACACTTAAAAATTTAATAAAATAAGGAAGTGGGGAAACACTTTCCTGGGTTAAGACAAGCTAGTTATCTTCAGGGTTTACCAAATTCTCTTCACAATGTCACGATGAACTTTTCCAGAAAACTTTCTTGGCGGCGTTTTTTTAGCTTTCTCCAACTCTTTTAATTCATTATTCCTAAAATGTTGCAGTTAAAATTAAGAAATCCAAATAATAAAACAAACGTTTAAAACAAATATTCAATAAATTAACTTTATAAACTTTAATAGTCTGGATGTGGCCCTGCAATGGACTGGTGACCTTTCCAAGGTGTACCCCCTGCCTCTCGCCCTATGCGCGCTGGGATAGGCTCCAGCAAACCCCTGTGACCCCGAGTTCAGGAATGAGTGGGTATAGCAGATTAATAAATGAATGAACTTTAAGAAATCCTAAATCCATACATCGAAGCAAGTTCTTTTGATGACTATTCTTTTTAGAAAAGCTTCTTTAGATAAGACCAAAGTCAGACCATTCAGTGTCCCTGCCTGTTAATATAGAGAATTCAGGCTGCATACTTTTTCCATAGATTTACAATTAGTTCTGAAACCCTCTTATTGTCCTATTGATTCCCTTTCACTCAGTTTTTGGGACAGTGCAGTCACTCACAGTCCTCTGACTGCAAATTAGGCTTGTGTGCCCAGTTCAGCTTTTAATTAAAAAAAATATTATTATGGGCGGCGCGGTGGCGCAGTGGTTAGCACCGTCGCCTCACAACAAG
>JAOTQW010000033.1:8233307-8249836 GCA_026260075.1 Sisor rabdophorus | reverse complement strand
TTATTATTATTATTTATATTATATAAATATTATACATTATATTACAATGACTATTAATACAGGTGTTTGTTGTTAGTAGGTTCATTTGGACACTTTACACAGCAAAGCAAATTCATCTATCCATTTATCCATGTATTCCTAATCAGCGTTATAGTAACCTAAATCAGCTGACATTGGGTAAAAGGAGGGCGTACACAATGGACAGGTCACCAGTCTATTACAGTGCCAAATACCGTCAAACAACCACAAACTAACACTCACTCCTATGGGCAGTTTACAATAACCAATCAATCTAACATTCATTTTTGGACTGTGGGAGGAAATCGAAATAACCGGAATAAACCCACACAAGGACAAAAAGAACATGCAAACTCCACACAGAAAAGCCCATGTAGGGGATACGAACCTGGGATCTTCTTGCTGTGAAGCAACAATGCTAACCACTAAGACACAACACAACCACAAAGACGAAATTTTGCTTGTAGCTTTGTATTTAAAGGTCTGCAAAACAATACCATAAAAAAGAGCAGAGCCCCTGGTTCAACTTGGCAGAATGTAGCGTTGATACGAATGAGGCCTGAATCTGAAAATATCAGAATCAAAAGGTCACATGGATCACATCAGAGGATAAAAAAATTGCCAGAATTGGCTTACTTGATACAATCAGTGTAAATACAGCCTATGGTTCTGCTGAATCTAGTTAGAAAGGATTTCATGGGTAAAATGACTTTTATATAAACAGGCCTCCAGTTATGATCCTTTCTTTTGGATGAATAAACGTAACATCATTCAGGCTCCTTTAGTGCTGCACAAATGCAGTTGCTCATTTTACTTATCTAAAAATTTCAGCTGTGGATGTAAAACACCTTATTTGACTACAGACAAATACATCATTCAAATTTCTCAACTACCAATAATAGCAACAGAATAAAAGCCTGGACAAGAAAATGAGCAGAGACCATCGACCATTAGTGAGAGAGAAATTGAGAGGGAGAGAAATGTGAAAAGGCAATTTGGCATTTTGAACCTTTTCCAATCAATATAAGGAGCAAGAATGAGTTATTGACCAGTGATAAATTCCGAGACAGCTTTTTACCATCGTTATAAGAATTGTTGTGTTATTTCTACCGAGTCTATTCTTTGAACTGGCACAAAGGATTGTAATAAAAATATTGGTTTTTTTCTGGTGTCTTTATGATATTGTGAAGCTCTTCTTTACTTAATCTGATTGGTACCTACAGCCTTGTGATATTTATTTTAGAATTTTTCATTATACATTGTCAGCATCAGAAGCGTTAGTTCAAATTAAAAGTGTAAAAAACGAAAACATTCAGTAAAATAATTGTGAGAAAATTCTGAAACAGAATCGCATCAATACAATTAAAACTACAGGACATTAACAAAAATCAACATTATATAACTAAAGCATTTTTTATTTAGGTGTCATTTGTAAATGTTTTATAACATTTAAAATATTAAAATTTATTTATAATTTATATAAAATATATTAAAATTAATGATGGGTAAACTTTCTGGTAAATATAATTTACGTCATATAAGTCACGTCAATGATACATTACATCGATGAAATATCGACCAAATACATTTTATTCGCTAGAAGCAGCCACTTTTATGACTCACAGCATAAACTACTTTATATACATTTAAAAGGAACCTTAATTTCTTTCAACATTGTGTCTCATCTCTTTTTTAATTGTGTTAAATGCAGACATAACGGTTCACTAATGGGAGGCGACAAAGGCCGCAGAAGGAGTCGATTAGCTCTTTACAAGAGACCCAAAGCCAACGGCGTTAAACCTGATGTCATCCACAACGTATCCACACCTCTGGTGTCAAAGGTGAACATATACTGCACCATCAAATATCATGTCTATTTAGAACTGTCTGTAGCCTGGACAGGCATAAAGGCTAATAACACTATAACTTAGTGTATTTGTGTCATCTGACCATTCGGTCAACTGACTATCAGCTCTATATGTGGTTCCTCTCCCAACTGTTGCTACAAATATGGAGGCACACAGTTGTCTAGAATGTTTTGTATGTTGTAGCGTTACAATATTGCTTCACTGGAACTGAGAGACTCCAACACTGTTCCAGCATGACAATGACCCTGAGCACAAAGCTTCTGAGCTCTGTTATCACATGCTGGATTATTATTAGAGTGAAAAATAAACCACCAGTGTGCGGCACAAAGTTCTGATCTTAACACCACCAAACACCTTTGGGATAAACCGTAATACCGACTGCAGCCCAGACCCTCCTTACCTGACATTAGTGCCTGATCCCACTATTAAAATCCTTTTTTTTTTTTTTAAGTTTTTTTAAAAATGTGTAACCTGATATTACTTGTAGTCTTACGTATCCTCCTGGCTCTCCCACTAAAAACCCATTATATAACTTTGCAGTGGTCATTGCATAAGAATTGGAATCGTTTGAGCACCCGCTGTGCTGTTCCGTATTCTAGTGTAGTAAAAAAAGGAAAAGCTTTATTAGATAAATATCTAATCATGCTTTATTTTTGTGTCTGTGTGTGTTTGTTTCAGGCACTGAGCAACAAAAGCCAGCACAGTATCTCTTACACACTGTCACGGAGTCATTCTGTTATAGTAGAGTATACACACGACGCCAACACAGACATGTTTCAGGTACTATATTATATATTATATAATAAAGCAGGACCTTCTTATGTGCCACATCTTGTTTTTGCAACCTCAAAAAGAGGATTACATATTTTTTGGAATACACAATTAAAGAATCCTGTTTAAAGCCTCAAATGACCATTTTGCCCCCTCCGAAGAGGGTGGTTTATAGAATACGATAACATCTGACATCACTAAGTGTGATTTAAATATCAATTCATTTTCCTGAAAGATCTCAAAGTTTATTACAGACTGAACCCAGTCATAAAAACCAAAAGAAAATTTATGGACAAGTACCTGCTCTCCCACAGGGTGCATCACTAACACCCTGTTGCACAAGTAGATCTACTTATTAAAAAATAACCTATAACTTCAGCCCTTTGACCATTTCTAAATTATAATCTAAATTATAACGTTTTATTCAATACTTAATCCGTATATTCCAAAATTAATTTTAATGAAATATTAACTTTTAAAAAGCACCAGTCAGATAGAAATAATTTATCTACTCTGAGTGCGTGTTTTTATCTGATTCATTAAACACAGGCGGCGTGGTGGCATAGCACGGTGGCCCTACAACAAGAAGCTCCTAGGTTCAATTTCCGGGATGAGGGTTCTTTTTGTGCCGAGTTAGCATGTTCTTCCAGCACTTGCTGGGGTTTACTCTGAGTACTCTGATTTCTTCCCACAGACCAAAAACACAAGGTGGATTGGTAATTCTAAATAACCCATAGGAGCAAGTGTGTGGTTGTTTATCTATGTGTGGCAACGGGTCCAAGTTCTGCATTACGCTGTACATGTGCCAGAGGAAGCACCAGCAGACCCTTGTGATCCTGACTTAGGGAATAAGCAGGAAAGAAGATGAATGAATAAATGAAACACTGACATAAAGAGAAAATATAATGCTATTAAATCTGTGTGAGGAAAATATATAAGAATATATCAAAAATAATCTGCTATTAAAGATAAGGAGAAAATTAGCCAAAGATACTAACGGACCACGGGTAAGTTTCAATTGGAGTGGCAGAATACTTGAGCTTCACTGTACTACGATCACCTTATCATCACATGCAAATCCTTCTTGTTTTGCTCCAAAGATCGGCCGTTCCACAGAGAGCATGATCGACTTTGTAGTAACGGATATGGCGGGCAGCAGCGGCCAGGGCCAAGGTCAAAGTCAGGGGGGCGCAGGAGGAGACGTGGGCCAGTCAGCACAGAGCACCATATCCCGCTACGCTTGCCGCATCATGTGTGAGCGCAGTGCCCCCTACACAGCCCGTATCTACGCTGCTGGCTTCGACTCTTCCAAAAACATCTTTCTTGGGGTGAGTCATAGCAGTAGTCACTGAAGTAGGAGGAGGAATAAAAGTAACTTCCACACCTGAATTTGACTGCCACTAAAATAACTGCTGTTAGGAAAAGATTGCATTTTCTGCAGCTGTTGAAATTTTTAACAGCTGTTTGGTGGGATATTTGCATAAGACCGATTCTGTCATTTTGTCGATGAGCAGCATCGACGGTATAGAGGTTCTAGCAGCAGTGCAGCATAAACAGTGTGGAGGAGGATAGAAAACAAGTCTATAATTCAGTGTTACAACTAGAAGGTACTGCGTAACTGATACCGAAAGAGAGCCTTGAGAGTAAATGGTGGAACATTTAGTTTTGCTATGTTAATAGGTAAAACAGGACATATAATTAATTTATTTATTATAAACTATAAAACAAATAATATGAAGGTTAATATCTTTTGTTGGGCAGAACAGTGTCAAAGTGGTTAGCACATTCGCTTCACAGCAAGAAGTTCTCCCCATGCTTACACGAGTTTCCTCTGCATACGCTGGTTTCCTCCCACAGTCCAAAAACATGTGCATTTGGTTAATTGGTGATTCTAAATTGCCCATAAGATTGAATGTGAGTGTATGTGTCTTGGCCTGACGATAGACTGGCGATCTGTACACGGTGTACCCCTGCCTCTTGCACTATGCGTGCTGAGATAGGCTCCAGCAGACCTCCGTAACCACAAATAAGGGAATAAGCGGGTATAGAAAATGAATAAATCGAATATATTTAGTTTGAATCTTATGTAACTTCTTATATATTACATTTACAGCATTTGGTTGACGCCCTTATCCAGAGCGACTGGGAAATTGGGGGTTAAGGACCTTGCTCAGGAGCCCACCTTGCTCAGGTGGCTTTGTGGTGCTGGGAACGGAACCCCAGTCTTTCTAGTATCAGTCTAACACCTTAGGTAGGTCAGCTTTGATTGGCCACTCAAAGAGGCATTCGACTGTCATGTAAAGCAGCCAGTTAACGTTTTTCCCAATGTTTAGGTTTGTGTAAATGTAAAGTTCCTGAAAACAGGCCAACATGCAACCAAATTCTGCAGATTATTGATTTAAAACATAAAACTGTAATTTTAGCGGTTGGGCAGGCCGCTAGTCTATCACAGGGACACACACACACTCACTTTTATGGGCAAATTAGAATCAATCAACCTAACGTACATGTGTTTAAATTGTGGGAGGAAACCAGAGCACCCAGAGTAAATCTACAAAAGCCTAGGGAGAAGATGCAAACTCCGCACAGAAAGACCCCTGCTGAGGATACGAAGCTGGGACCTTCATGCTGTGAGGCAATAGTGCTAACCACTAAGACACCATGCTACCCCTTTGTAATACTGTTATGAAAAGAATTTCTTACTGGTGTAAAGTGAAAGTAAAAATAATCCACATTTTAAAAGACATTTTAAAAAGAAATGTAACTGAAATGCAGCTAAACACATGGATGCGATGGTTCCGTTGCAGTGATTCATGTTCAGATTTACCACAGCATGAGTCTTAACACATACTAATGTCCTTGGCACAGAGCGGACTCCCTCTGCCCACTAGTGTTGTGTGGAGGTGGAGACAAATGGAGTGAGAAGAAATCTGAGAGACAAATATATAAGAATATTGAAAACCTAAATAATATATTATAAAAAGCCTCACTTACGCATGTAAAGACCTTCAATTTTAATTCATTTACACTATGATTTATACACGTGACTGAAATTACAATGAAATATTACAATCCTACTATGCAGGCAGATACATGTTGTTCTGTGACTTTCTGCTAGGAGCGGGCAGCTAAATGGCGGACCTCAGATGGCTTGATGGATGGACTGACTACCAACGGGGTTTTAGTGATGCACCCTGCAGGTGAATTCGTGGCTGAGCCCACTCCTGGAGTGTGGCGGGAGATATCAGTCTGCGGAAACGTATTTGCCCTGAGAGAAACCCGCTCAGCTCAGCAAAGAGGCAAACTGGTGAGTAGGGGTAACCAAACGAAACAGACCAACCAGAGAACTAGTTAAGATTCTAAACCTCTTTCCAGACAAATATACACATTATATGAAAAGAAATTACTTAGTAGTAAAGAAGAAGAAAAGAGATCTGATACAAAAACTGCAAATATCTGAAAATATCAGTCAAAATTAAGTTTAGTAATGTAGGGCTGAGTCCAAATTCTTACTAGTGTGTGTGGGCTTCCATTCGCGCAGGTCGAGAATGAGTCAAACACACTACAGGACGGCTCTCTGATCGACCTGTGTGGTGCCACGCTGCTATGGCGGAGCCCAAGTGGCCTAAGGCGCACACCTACGCTCAAGCAGCTCGAGTCCCTGCGTCAGGAGCTGAACGCCGCACGTCCTCAGTGTCCAGTGGGCTTCAACACGTTGGCTTTTCCCAGCCTGGCGCAACGGGCCACCGTAGACAAGAAGCAGCCTTGGGTCTACATGAACTGTGGCCATGTGCATGGCTACCACAACTGGGGTTTTCGCAGAGAGAAGGATAAAGCAGTGGGGGCAGCTGAGCGTGAGTGCCCCATGTGCAGAAAGGTGGGTCCCTATGTGCCCCTGTGGCTGGGCTGTGAGGGCGGTCTGTATCTGGACGCAGGGCCCCCGACACATGCTTTTTGCCCTTGCGGTCATGTGTGCTCGGAGAAAACAGCGCAAGGCTGGAGCCAGATCCCACTGCCACACGGAACACACGCCTTTCACGCTGCATGCCCATTCTGCGGCACGTGGCTCACTGGCCAGCATGGCCACGTCAAGCTCATCTTTCAAGGCCCGGTTGACTGAGACAGCAAGACTGCATGTAAAAAAAAAAAGATGAAAAGGGCAAAAGGACAAAAGAACTTTGAGAGAAGGAAATCTACTGAACTGTTTCTGCAAACAGAGATCAAAGTGCAAAACATGATGTTGAGAGGCTATGTAAATAAAGGTGATGAAATAAATTGGGAATGATTGTTTTGCTGTTTGTCTGATTTGTGTGGACAAATACTGAGGAAGATTTACGAGCACCATTTTAAGGCAGGCAAGTTATTGTGCCTGAAACCATGCAGATAATGAAAACTGTGTGAAGGGTGGCCAAATTCTCAAAATATACACTGGCATCTTAAAAGACATTGGGGTCAATGTGATAAGCGCTACACATTTCAAACCAGTCTCGACTCCACCCCATCCCTCTCTCCAGCTCTCTATTTCAGGGGGAAGTCTAAGCAGAGTGGTACAGTCGTGTCTGCAGACTGCAGCTAAATCCCAGCTATAAATATCTCAAGGTTACGGTTGCCTCCGCCTCCTGCACACTGCCCTCAGCAAGTAAGGGAGAAAACAAGATACTGTATATAGCACAGAGGCTATTAACAGGTCAAAGGCAAACAGGATTTCTTCACATTTATATATAGCTTGAATGTCTACTCTTATTTACTTATTTACTTGCATAATATTAGTTTAAAATGTTTACACATTTTTATTAGCACATGATCATTAAACGGATTATTTTAAGATACTCAGTAGAACAAAAACATCCAAAATACGCTTTATAGCCAAAGGTTTGTGGTCACCTGAGCATCACAAACAAATAATAATATCTCTTCATTCAGCTTCAAAATTATTAGTGAGATCAGACACTAACTTAAGGTAAGGAGGGTCTGGGGTGCAAACATGCAAACTCCGCACAGAAAGACCCCGAGCCCGGCTTGTTGTGAAGCAGCCGTGCTAACCACTGCGCCACCGCGCCTATGTGCATGTACACTATATGGCTCACAGTCTCCACTCGAATTCATTTCAAAGGTCAGGCCAGTCAAGTTCATACACTCCACTCTGTCATCCATGTCGTCATGAACCTTGATTATATCACAGTCAGGGGCTAACCTGTTACCACAAAGTTGGGAGCATGGAATTGTCCAAAATGTTCTGGTATACTGAAGCATTCACAGGCCTATTTTACTGTAACTAAGGAAACAAGCCCAGCTCCTGAAAAATAACCCCACAGAATTCCCCCTCCACCAAACTTTACACTTGGCACAATGCAGTCAGACAAGTACTATTTACCTGGAAACCTCTACACCCAGACCCGTCCACTATGCTCCAGAGTCCAGTGGTATATGCCTTATACCACTGCATCCGATGCTTTGCATTGCACTTGATGTCTGGCTTGGATGTAGCTGCTCAACCATGGAACCCATTTCATGAAGCTCTGCCCACTGTTCTTGAGCTAATCTGAAGGCCACATGAAGTGTAGAAGTATTGACCACAGAAAGTTGGTGACCACTTCACACTATACACACAACATCCACTGACCTCTCTCAGTTTATGTGGCCTTCCATTTACGTAGCTGAGTTGTTGTTGTTCCCAAACACTTCAACGTTCTTACAATACAGCTGACTGTGGAATATTTGGGAGTGAGGAAATTCCATGATTGTGTTTGTTGCCCAGGTGGAATCCTATCACAGGTTCACGCTGAAATTCAGTGAGCCACCCATCCTTTCACAAACGTTTGGAAAAGTGAGTGAGTTTGTGCTTGATTTTATACACTCATGGCCATAGAAGTGATTGGAACACCTGATTCCTATTATGTGGATGGCTGAGCCAATACTTTCGGCAATTATAGTGTATGACACACACACAAACATATTATAAAGACCCCATATAGACTCAGAATATAATAATTCTTCTATCACAATAGGTATAAATAAAAATTCAAAGTCTATAAAAATTGTATGTACATCAGTATATCGGTGTAACTTAAGATTGTAACTAATTGCAAAAGCCAAAAAAAGCTGAGATGCATAATTTAAACATGATTGATAATTATTGACATAATTGTTCGTCACTACTTTCATTTAAAAAGCATTTAAATTTTATAGTTAAACAATATAAATTATATTAAATTGAAAGTTCAAATTTTTCACCAAACCTTTGGCCAAAACGATTGCAATTATTGTTCAAGAAAAAACAAAACGCGCCACACTTTTTTATTTTTATTATATATATTTATAATAATATGTACAGAAAGAGGAAAAAACAAACTGAGCTATGAAGGAGAGCACCAGAGTAAGCTAGCAAAAGTAAAGGGGAAGAACAACTGGCCTGGTGCTCTCTACGACCCTCGCCTGTGCCTTTGTCATGCCTCGCCCAAAGCGACACACTGATGTGCAAATGACAAAAGGTGAACGAGAATGTTAAAAAGTAAAAGCCAAAAATAAAAATAAAAAAAAAGCACAGCAAAATTCAACGACATTCAAAAGTAGCCCCACGCACTTTTTTATGAATACCCCCACCCTTCTACAATATTGACCCTAGGTCCACATCCATTAATCAGACACACAGCATCACAATGCAATCTCTCAAAGTAATTGGTTAAAATCAGTAGAACATCAAGCCTGATGAGGGCGGGGTGGGGGCGGGGGGCTGGGAGTTTAGACTCAGTCAGGACAGATCATCATAACACGGTGCACTCGAATTCAATGTGAATACAGATGGGTTTGAAGTGAGAAAGTTTCGGTTCACATGTAATCGAAATGGAAGGAATGTTCCTAGATACAGCAAAACCCAACCCCAATCTGTACAAACCCCACTTACATGCTACTGCTACCTCCACCCCCGATTCCATTAATCATGTCACTGAACAATGTCTTTAATCTTCCAAAAATGGAGGTTAGTGATGGCTAAAGTGGTTTTAATAGTAGGTTCTAAATGGCTCAGTTTACTAGTAATCTAATATTACATTATGAGAGAAAAGGGGGGCAACTCATTTAAGTCAGCAAACAGTTAAGTCTACAAACTGCATCTCAGGGGGGTTAATTTTTCCAACAAAGCCACATATTGTACGTTTCAACAAAAACATACTGCTGTCCACCAGAGGCTTTTACTGCTAATGCTGTTCTATATCAAAATTATTAAGTATAGGATGTTGATGTGACACTGAGGAAGAAATTCATTTGATGAGATACATAAATAAAACCCTAATAGTACCAAAAATGCTTTTTGTCAAAAGATTTTTGGATCCGTCTGCTGCAACTATTGAAATGTCCAGTGGATTAAGATGATTTCAGGGCTAATGCAAAAGGAGACTTAAACAGGAGGGTCATCATTTTCTTTTTAAAGGAGCCAGGAGGTCATATCCGATCTCATAAGCCAAGATCAGTCAGTCCCAACATCCTCCACCTTGATAAAAGACACGTGCTACAAAAGATCCATCCTATTTATTACACCTTCATGGCTACTTTACATTAAATCCCAGTACATGCATGTTTACACTATGTACAGGGATGATGGGGTTGTGTCGGAAAGGGGGCTGGTACAGTGGACCGTGCATGGTGCTTATACAGACTGCGTTGAAATTAAATTCCCAAGCACACGTCAAACGTAAAGTGATATTAGACAAACCAAGCTCTCAAACTACAGTAATTTAAGGTAAAAGACAGGATGACTTGCAGAGTGACCTATAAAGAAGACCTATGTAGATATCACGCTAGGAAAATTTAATAAAAATAAAATTCTAACTACTTCGCAAAACCCTTGCATGAATACCACTCACTGCCTTACTGTGCCAGGTAATGATGGACAACTGACTATCACTTACAACTATCACGTAAACTGTGTGACCACTGGGCTTATTTTTCTATTATAGTCTGGATTTAACTTTGTTTTTTTAAACAAATAACAGCAGAGGAGCTAAATAAGGTAAAGGGGAACAGTAGCTTTATTCATTTAGCCTAAACCTCAGACATGAAGCTTTATACACCGTTAACACCAAACGCCTTCATCTGACAGCAGCCTTTATACAATAATTAGGAAAACCTACAAGCTTCAAATTAAAATCTGAGAAACCAAATATGAAATATAGACAATTTTTTTCCCCCATTCTTTATACACAGAACAAACAAGTGGATATGCTGTGTCGGGTCTGTAATTGATCTCAGCCCTTAGGAGAATTGCGATTATGTAACCTTTCTCTCCTCACTCGCATTCCTCACCCAGCTCTGCCTATAATAAATAGGGGGTCCTTCAAATAATGTCTGTTCTAAATTTTACCTGTGAGTTACCATGAAACTATGAAATCTGGGGTTACCGGTTATAATTAAATGCAGGTGAAACTAAAGTCGATCCGTATAAGATTTAAGAAAGAGAGAGAGAGAGAGAGAGAGAGAGAGAGAGAGAGAGACAGGATGCGAGTATAGGAGTACAAAACCAGAAAGGAGGAGCAGGATCTCAAAGGAAGCTACAAAACTTCTTGCCAGGAAGCCAAGAGAAATGGAAACCTCAAGCTCTGGCTCGGAATGCAGGGGTTACTCCCATGAGAATGTTAGAACATCAGTTCTTATGCTCCTAGATGTATGCGGGTGTGTCAGTGTGTATGGGCGCAGAGTGTGTGTGTGTGTGTGCGTGCGTGTTTGTTGGAGACAAAGAGAGAGAGAAAGAGAGAAAGTGAAGCCCTTCAACAGCAGCCACCACCAGACTGTTGAACAGGAGTGCTCTCGATCTTCAGGTTGGGCTTGTCTCCTCCAGCCGTAGCTCCCGGTCCCATGCGTTTTTTTATCTCGGCAGCCATGGTCATAAAAGCCTGCTCCACATTAGTGGCATTCTTGGCGCTCGTTTCAAGGAAAGGGATAGCGAGTGAATCTGCAAATTCCTGCAAAGACATAGAAGTGCCCTAGTGATTATTCTGTATCAAATAAAACAAAAAAGGAGCTATTATAACACTGTAAACTTTGGAAGCAAAAAAAACAACAAGTGTCAGAATTCATACTTTGGCTGTTGTGTAGTCTACTACTTTTTTGGTGGTGAGGTCACACTTGTTCCCGACCAGAAGCTTGTTGACGTTCTCGCTGGCATAGCGATCGATCTCTTGCAGCCACTGCTTTACGTTGTTGTAGGATTCCTGCAAAAATGCTGGGTGAATTAAACGACCACTAACAGATTTACTTGAGTCTCTGAAAAGCACCAACCTTTCCTCAGAGAAAATGATTAACCGAAAAATAAAGTGCAGAAAATTAGTGTATGCTTGAAAGCGTCGCTACTGACATACAAGACTAAGTGGCCAATTAGCTGCATTGTAAGCACACTGCACACCAATCATCAATTTTTGTCTCCATGCCATTAGTTGGCACAGACACTCCAACAATAGTTCTATGTGCAAAAATGTCAATTACAGGAAATGCTTTCAGAAAAGCCTTTAAATTATTGTTTCAGAATCAACATGGCAATGTGTATATTTGCAAAAGTCAAATTAATTGCAAAATGTAATAATTGTTATTATTGTAATTCCTGTTACTGTGTAAACATTTTCAGGAATCCTAAAGCATTTAGACGCAAGAAACAAAAACTTTTTAACTATAACAAAGGTTAACTGTACTGAATTTATACAGTGAAGCCTCTGCAGTGTAACTTTTTTTATTGTATTTTTATTGACTGTACCTGAATCTTCAGAAACAGTTTAAGCAGAAGCAGTCTTCTACAAAATTACTACCATCATTCCCACACAATGAATAATAATTCATTAGTATCATGCAGCCCAAGTTCAAACTGAACTTGAACATCATTAAAAATCTGAAATTGTCTGAAAAATCAGAAGACACCAGAGCTGAGGGACTCCCGTGATCCAGCGGTATAGAATATGAACAAATCAATGAATAAACAGGGCTGAAGAAAAATCTTTCTAAAAGGACTACTAGAAATGAGGTCTTACTTTGTACATACAATATGACCTAAATGGAACTTTTTAGATCTGGGCTTTAACTGACTTAGGTTTATACAGTTAGCATGAAATAACAGTGGTGCATGTTATCAGGTTTAGTAAACAATAAAGGTATTTTTTTTCCCATCCAAGAGACAGCATGTGCATTTTAAGACTTGCATTACATAGTGTGGTTAAACCTTTACCTGATCAGTGACATCATATACCACAATGATGCCATGGGCTCCTCTGTAGTAACTGGAGGTGATGGTGCGAAACCTTTCCTGTCCAGCTGTATCCCACTGAGTAGAAGACAAAATGGTAGAACATGAATCAAATGAGAAAAACAATTACTTACATTGGAATTATTTTAGATACATAAAATAATCCAGAAATACATATAAACTTACAATCTGAAGCTTAATAGTTTTTCCATCCAGTTCAATGGTGCGGATTTTGAAGTCCACTCCAATAGTGCTGATGTAGCTCTCTGTGTACGTGTCATCCTAGCCAACAAGCACAGTTCCTCTTTATTATGTGCATATAAAATGAATCATAGGCATGGTTTACAAACAATTACATGCATAATAATTATTTTTATATAACTTTGAAGAGCCAATATATTTAAAAACTAAAATCTGATGTTTTTCATATAGTTGCAAAGGGTTGGAAAATTTCCAGACTTTTCTTGGAAGCTTCAATGCTGGGAAAATCAGAAATATTAAGTTGGAAACTTAACAGGAATTTATAAAAAGTTACTGAACTTTACAGGAATGTATTTAGTTATGGTGCCACGGATCACAATTGATCTGAAGATGGTTCGGCTGGCACTTGGCCTGCGGATTCATTGCTAATTTTTTTTTTTTTTTTAAAGATTGCAGAGAGAAAAGGCGATTTTACTGCAGGATATTGGGGGGGGGGGGGGGGGGCCAAGTAATTTTGTAAATACATGGGTCAATTGTGTTTATATGACCAGGATTTTAAGAGTTGACAATGGCTAGCGGAGAACAGACAAGATTAAAAAGCGTCCTGCATCATTTGTATATATGCTAAAACTTTGACCTCATAGACTAAAGCAATAAGCACATCTGTCCGGAAGTTTATGATGCAAAATGTGCCCCCCCCCCCAAAGGTACAGTTTTTAGGCAGTTACACGTTAGTTGCCATAGGTTTATTTTTGGTTTTCTTGTAACAAAGTAAAAGCAAATTGTATCTGCCCCCCCCCCTTTTGTCAGTTTGAAAAATTATACAAATCATGACTTCAGGGTCAGAGGGTCGGGTCTGCTGAGGCCTATCCCAACACACAGGGCAAAAGGCAGGGGTACACCCTGGATAGGTTACCAGTCCATCACAGGGCCACAAATAGATTAACCACTCACACACTCACTCCTATGGGCAATTTAGAGTCAACCTAATGTACTTTTTTTGGACTTGGGGTGGGGGGCGGACACAGAGTACACGGAGTAAACCGACGCAAGCATGCAAACGCAAGCATGGCCATGTTTAGTGTGATCCAAATACAAGAGTAATTGTTTGATTGGATCAAAAGCTGGTTAACTATTGTTTAAACCTTAGTTCATCTTGGATGAACATCACATTGTGTCTTGCTGTTATATTATTATTATTATTTACATGTGATGGAAACTGACAATGGAGTCATTAGATTATATATTTTCCTTTTCTAAACAAGTGTGAATGAGGAGTGTTTAAATTTAAAAGGCAATGCAGCAGTGCCAGTGCAACCAAACTCACATCTACTTGTGCAGGTAGGCTTAGGTCCAGTACTGTGGTGGTGGTAATGTTGTTGTTTGATCGATTGTACCGGTATTGCGATGTTCAATGATGTGACTTAAAGAACTTTTGGACAACGCTCTGGACAAGAGCATCTTACAACACTCTGGACAAGAGCATCTAAAAGCTGTAAATAAAAAAAATGTAATGCGGTTCCTGGTCCATGTAAAAACACATGGCTTATTCACTAGTTTTGTTTCGAAATAAACTACTAGTGGAAAAGCTGCCCAAGATAATCTGCATGTTTACACCACAATAAAATAGATCTAGATTACTTATAAGTACAGGATTTTATTGATCTTTGATACCGAGCTATTATACTTACCGCAAATCTCAACAGGAGACACGACTTGCCCACTCCGGAGTCACCAATAAGGAGCAGTTTGAACAGATAATCACTAAAACGCATAAATAACATTGTAGTTGAAATATCCCCGCAGATGATTACAAGAAGTCTAGCAGCAAAGCAAAGGTAAAATTGAATGCTAGCATCAGGGGCTGTTTGAGCTAAATATGTCTCCTACAGCAAATTTGACTCTTATAAACATTTTTTATTTATTTATACATCTTCTATATACACTTATTCCCTAATTTGGACAAATAAAAAATACACAGCCTAGAAAAATTCATTCATTCATCTTCTATTCCCGCTTATTCCCCGAACTTTTCGGGGTCACGGGGGTCTGCTGGAGCCTATCCCAGCACACATTGGGCAAGAGACAGGGGGTACTTCATGGACAGGTCCATTGCAGGGCCACACACCCAACCACACACAGAAACCCAGGACCATCTTGTTGTGAGGCAGCCATGCTAACCACTACGCCACCCTAGAAAAGTTACTGAACAAAACAAAACCACAATGCAGAACGTGGTAAACAAAAACCTGAGACCTATGGCCTGGATAAACACCACTATGAAATGGTAGCCCTCTCCTAAATATCTAAATGTTGCAATGTACTGGCTCGCCTGGTGCTTACTGAACTATGGGCACAAGGCAGTGCCAAGGACTAATGTTACAAATGCAGTAAATTGTTGCATGACATCTGTTTAATTTAAAGAAGTCTAACAAATTTTCTGTATGTACTTGTTTGTTTTTGTTTGTTTATTTCAATAAACACGTAGAACATGCATAAATTTGGGCTTTACTTTAATTACACATGCTCATACAGCGAACTGTTTCTGCCCGGTCTGTAGATCACTGTTGTCGAATCTAAGAAATCAACCTCAAAATCATTAATTTTTTCCATTTTATTGTCTTCACTGGACGATTTTGTGTATGTGATATTAAAATAAATAAACTAATTTTAAAAAGGTAGAAAAAACATACTTAACAGTATTACGCAGATGTCTTCTCCAGGGCAACTTATATTTAATCTGTCTTTATACAACAGAGAAATTGGGAGTTAAGGGCCCCTTGCTCTGGGGCCCCACTGTGGTGACTCAGTGGTGCTGGAAATCAAATTCCAGTCTTTCGAATATCAGTCTAACACCTTAACCACGAAGCCACACCTTTAAACTTAGACAATTTTTTTTCAATTTATAGCTTATTCTAACATCATGTTACCATGGAAACACTGGACAGATGCCTAAAAATGATTGACGTTAACAAGAAGGAATGGAGGGCGTCATTCTTTATTCAGTAGTATTTGTAGGATTCCTTTGCATCGGCCTTTTCTCATCACCAAACTGCTTTTATCACACAGATCAGAAAATCCTGTTGTAATCAAACCTCAGTTTGTTACACACCGTTTGTTCGAATGATGCTACTTTTCAGCTACTTTGCTTGTCTCATATACAGAATAGTGGCAGAAATATTCAGAGGAAACATTGTTTATTTAGATGTCAAGCAAAAAGAAAGAGAACCAACAACTCCATGTTTTGTTACTGAGATAATAACCAGATTTTTTTAGCTCCAGGTTGTCTTTTTGTAATTAATCATTCAGAATTTTTTATTTAAATTAATTATTTTAATACTGAGCCACTTATGGTTCATTCATCCATCTTCTATACCCGCTTTTATTCCCGAACTTTCCAGGGTCACGGGGGTCTGCTTGAGCCTATCCCAGCGCACATAGGGCGA
>JAOTQW010000033.1:8196892-8225877 GCA_026260075.1 Sisor rabdophorus | reverse complement strand
TGGCCCTGCGATGGACTGGCGACCTGTCCAGAGTGTACCCCCTGCCTTTCGCCCTGTGTGCGCTGGGATAGGTGCCAGCAAACCCCCGTGAAGTTTGGGATTAAGCAGGTAGATGAATAAATAAGTTAAGGTCATTTAATGCACTGTATGTAAGGTTGCAATCTACTCAAATACTTAAATATTTTTAAATGAATCATTACTTACCTATAGTTATAGACTGTGCAGACCCAGATGTGCCAAGTTGCTGAGATATTCTGTTATATGCTTTAACAGTAATCAGGTAGCTCACATGTAGTTGTAATCCTGTAATGTTAGCCATTGTTTCATTTAGTCCCCTGGATCGTGGATTTATTGACAAGGTTTTCCCACATGAAACCCATGAGGCATGGGATTCTCCTGTTTTTTGCATACACTCTACATCATACATCACTTCCCGTCTTCCACCCAAATCTGCAGGCGTTGCCCAGTTCAGAATCAGAGCTGTGATATTCAAGTGATGGACAGATAAATTAAGGGGTGCTGACGGTGATTCTAAAAATACACGAAAGAAATTAAGAAAAGATCTTCATTTACATTCAATATGTTATCCAAAGTTTGTGGACACCTAACCAACAGATCCATTTGTGGTTTCTCTTATTTACTAAAAATAAAGCAAGCAGTTGTTGAATTCAGTAACCACTACGCCACCCTGCCGCCTAAAAATACAATAAAAGTACATTTAAAAAATTATGCAAGGGTGAAAAAAACACACCAAAAATTACTGCACTGATTGAATGTGGGAGAACAACCCTGGCCATAGAACAACCCCTAACTTACAAGAAAAAAGGTGGGGATCGCACAAGATTGACGTAAATAATAGAGACCCAACTGGAAGTGAACGAACTCCTGGCCATATTCACAAGAGCACTTTCCCTTTGACTGTGTCCTTGTGTTCAATTGCAGTGTAAACTGTGTTTGCCCAGAAGGCTGAACTGCAGCTTATAAAAGCTCAACATCAAACCTACACAACCATGTCGAGGTAGGTTAGTCATACTTGTATATCTACAGTTTATGTCATTGTTAAACAACCAGTTTAAGATTTATAGCCTGTTTTTTTTTCAACTACAATTGAATCCTCTACCCCCCTGCCCCATCCCTGCTGTTAAAGGAGTTATTTCTTACTTTTACTTAAGTATATTTGTAGATCAGTAACTTTACTTGTACTTCAGTAAAATTTCATTCAAGTAACAGTAATTTAACTTAGTAGAACATATTAGTACTCTTTCCAACTCTACTGATGCTCATGAACACTATTCTTTTGAAGCTGAGTGGAGCTTACTGTAACAGCATAATGGTAGCATTACTTCTAAAATGAAATCTTATATCTGTGATAGGCGGTTGAAAAAGACCTGCAGAAACCTTTGGCAATACGCTGTATGTTTATATTGTTTTGTTTGCCTGACTATAAAGTTATATTACAATAAGCACTGGTATGTAAATGCTGAGGGTCAAATTATTTTATTAATACATTAAATATGTATTACTTACTTGTACATCCTAGTTGTAGTGGGTCACTCTGTAGTCGGGCATATCCTTCTTTACAATCACACGCCAAAGCACCTTCTGAGGATGTCTTGCTATTGGATGGGCAAAGCTGACATTCTCCATTTCCAATGACAGCTTTGTAGCTGCCTAAACCACATGCTGTGTAAACAATTATTCGGATGAGACAAGATCGAATGACATTCAACTGTTATTCTTTTTTCTTTACCATTAATACCAGTAAACACTTCATTGTATCTATTTCACATATTCCCTGGGTTGCTGGGTGGGTGTTCTAACGTGGAAATGACCAAGATTACAGCCCACAGCCCACATGAGTTTCTATCTGTTTTGATATGTAATTACACCCTCACAAGTAGCAGCTCTATACCGTCGTTTATTACCACTTTTAACTAGCTCTTTTGCCATTTTTTTTACCCCCACCAGCAATGAGTTAAAATTATTTACTGCTTTTTCTGATAGTGGTCATGGTAATAATTAATACAGACCACTGAATCTATGGGTTCACACATCCATTTCACCTTTCAGCACAGTAAAGTACTTCACAGTCCAGGGTTGTAATGCTCAATTGTTTTACTTGTTTTCAAGGTTTACAAACATTTACTATTGGTTTTGGTAGGCCGCATTTAAAATAAACAATACAGCTATAAAAAAAATTCAGATCACCTTACTAGCCCCCTGTCATTAGCAATGCCACTCTGCTACTTTATCCTCAATTTATTATACAGAGAATATATATTGGTCTATTATAGTGTCTATAGCAATCTTGGTAGTTTCATTAGAAAGTGTCGGCTGATGAGCCACATTCCTTATTCCCTATAACTAAAGTTATACAGGTCAAGTGTTTTTAGGTGATGCATGTAAACTGTGACTCGGATTTTTGCAGATAATGAATGACTGAATGAATAAAAGCATCTCTAACCTGTACACATGTGTCCTTCTGTTCGATAACCAGCACCACAGACACAGGATCCTTGCATTTCCCCCCATTCACCATTAGACTGGCACTCAATCTTAGGAACAGACACTTCTCTAGCTCCATCCACACACTGGCCCTTGATCCACCCTGAATCTGCTGCCGCCCCTTTAAAACTAGTTTGGTTTACTGTAAATGTTGAGCATTTCATGTAGAACACTCGAACAGAGGAAATAAACATGCATGACCCGCTGTAGGCGAAACCCAAATGAAAGCCTTTTCTTGTGATCTTCCCCAGGTCCAGACCTTGAGCATGATACAGGTGTGTCTCTACATCCTGGAGTCTTGAGGTTTCAGTAAATGCATTTGGAGCTACAATCTGTTTTCGGTTTTCTTCAGCATAGAGATGTTGCACCGGTGTATCAGACTCCAGTAACTGAATAATGACAGGTGTTTTGTCGTTTTGAGCAAAAAGCAGGTCTAGCTGAAGTTTGTGGGCATCCTTCTTTGCAATCCATTTAGTCCACAGTGTTTTTAGTGTGCCATTAAGTGTTGACTTACAGCCTTGGTAGACAGAGTGGGATGAGTCAAGTCCCAGCTTTAATTGAGTCTCTTGCCACTAAAATAATAGAGTTGTCATAAAATTAAAGTTTTAAAGTGTAATTTAACCTCATTACTGCACAGATAACACATTTTTACTGAATGTGACCTGCATGGAGGTTTAGTAGAAGGGTTTGAAATGGGGAACTTACAGCTTTGGGTGGCTGGGATATCCACTGCAAATTTCTCTCTGAGGAAGAGTCCAAAATGTACTCTGCAAGTTGTGAATTTAAGTTACAATGTTTATTAAAATGTTTTTATTTTACATAGTCGATGTAACATTTTTAAACTTTCTACTACTATTTGTATAAGCTCCCTTAATGAATAGAGACTCTATGTCTAAAGTAAACAATTTTTAGAACAGTAAATAGAAGACAAATTTTGCTAAATTAAAGTTACATGAAAACATGATATACACAATCCTGTGTAATGAATATAGATTTTAGGCTTCTAAATAATTTTCACAAAACATAATTAAAAAAAAATTATTAACCCTTACATACTGTTTATATTTCATGCCCTTACTGTACCAACTTTGACCAAAAATTAATTACACAACCACAACACATGTACTGTTCAACAGTTTTAGGATTCCCACTGTTTTTTAACACAATTTTTGGTAAATCTAAAATCAATCGGTAAAGATATGAAAAACAGTGTTTTTGTACAAAATAATTGCCCCATCCATGCACAAGTGTAAAATTTAAAGAAATATTGTTTATGTCAACTATTTCGGTGACTTTAAGAAAAGTGAACCTGTCAAACAGGTCACGTAACGTGTTATAAAAGTATGTAAGGAATAGACCTCGATTGGCTTACCTTTAAACAGGTTCAATTGTGCAGAAGTGCCTAAAAATATGACAGAAAACAGTAAACAGAGGACTAGTGTCATCTCCGTAAGAGGTCGTGATTTGAGAGAGATAAACACAACCTGCCTACTGGTCTGGATCATCAGTAATCATACTATTACTCCACCACACCTGTTTTTCAGCATTCTACACATGGTTCTGACGTATGTTATTTCTCTCTCTCTGTCACAAGCACACATTGAACTCTTACATCTAAATTTTCTGGAGGACTGAAGCAGTTCCTCTTTGCTGCTTTTGTGAATATTGGCATAACTGGAGTAAATATACAGAGCTGGAGTTTAACTAGAGTTGAATTTTAATGTAAGATTTTTTTTTTATTTAAAAAATCAACACCAATGGAACTTAACATTACTTATTATTATTATACATTATTTGTAAATTTGTACATTTATTAGTCAAGTTACATTTTTAAAAAAATGTAAATTAAAACATATACAATAATGTTAGGGCAGCGCGGTGGCTCAGTGTTTAGCACGGTCACCTTATAGCAAGAAGGTCCTTGGTTTGACATGGGGTCTTTCTGTGCAGAGTTTGCATGTTCTCACCGCGCTTGCGTGGGTTTATTCCGTGTTATCCAGTTTCACAGTCAAAAAACACGTACATTAGGTTGATTGGTGATTTTTGCCCATAGGAGTACATGTTAGTGTGTGTGTGTGTGGTTGTTTGTCTATGTTTGGCCCTGCGATGGACTGGTGATCTGTCCAGGGTGTATGCCTCTATGCGGTAAGACAGGCTCGAGCAGCTCAGCATGACATATTGTTGTTTTGAAATCAGTACAGTAACCCATCCATCCATCCATCCATCCATCCATCTATCCATCCATTCCCTATATCCCTAATCAGAGCCATTCCAAGCTGTTACTTGGCAAACGTCAGGGTCAGACAAACCACTAAGCCACCATGCTACCCCCTATAATTAATCATAAATACATTTAATATTCGGGTAGGCCATGGGTGACCAAGCCCGGCCCTTAGGGTCCTGCAAAATTAACTTTAACCCTAAGTGTTTTCTTCTAAGAATATGACATTGAAACTAAATCTTTACAGTATAAAATGATGTTTTTAATTTGTATTACTTTAAACAAAGGAGTAATATTTGCTACTTAAAAACAGCTACTGGATGCACTAGGGCCTTTGTGGACCTTTAGGGGTTAACTAGCTAATTAAGTTATTTTTAGGTGAACTTGAAACAGTCAGGTATGATAAGGCAAATTGGCACCAAACTCTTCAGGACCGAGTTTGGTTAACCCTGTGGTAGGCTGGAAAATAAATAAACCAGATATAAAGAAAAATTTTAGACTTTTTATTCTGCATTTATTACAGAATCAGATAATTAAAGAAACAATAACCTTGATTAAACAAAAAATAATAATTCTCTAAGCCCAAAACTTGGTCAGAATTTTAGCCCCTGTAATCAAAATTAAAGTTTTTTTTACATTTTAGTAAGTTAAGGCCACAAGTTTTGTACAAAATAGATGCTGACAAGAATGTTTTTTTTCCCATTATTAGTCCAAAAGTATCTTTCATTTCCTTTTTTTATTTATCAAATAAGTCACAGGGACGAAACTACCGGTTCTGCTTTTCCAGGAATAATAAATAGCATAAGCGGGTGAAAGATTATTAAAAAATTCCAAAAATAGTTTGTGTTCCTAAATCAAGAATAAAAGTATTTAAAAATTTTAAAATATAAATGTAAATCTTTAAATATAAATGTAGACAATAGCAAAAACCCAAAAACAGACTTTCCAAAAAAGGAAACTAAACCAGTGGTTCCCAAAGTTGTTTTTTTTTTTGCCAGAGCTGCCCTCATGCATACACACTCACACACACAAACTGCAAGTTGTCTTGAGTTATTGATGTTTTTTTGTGTTAAATTAATAGATACAATAATTTTACAGAGGGCCAGTGTATCAGCCCGAAGAGATTTTTTTACTGTGAGGCCAAAAAAATACCCTGCTAATTTTCTGAGTTTAACAAAAAAACATATTAATTCAAATGGTAAAATTAAAATAAACTTACCCTTAAACCTACCTGTATTATAACTGTATTATAACTATTTTAAACTCCCCCTAGTGGTCACAAACCCCAGTTTAAAACTACTGAATTAAACTAAAGAAATAAAAAACTAATAGAGAACTTTAGAAAAGAACTAATCACAAGACAGGTGTTTAACCTATGAGAATACTTAAAAGAGATAAACAACTAGTTTAATTTGCAAACAGAAGTGCTAGTGAATGTGAATGTGTGTGTGGCCCTGTGATGAACTGGAGACCTTTTCAGGGTGTACCTCTCCTGCCTTTCGCACTTCAGATAGACTCCAGAGGACCGCTGTGACCACAAATTAGTAAATAAGCCAGTATAGAAAATGAATTAATAAATAAATGAATGAATGTGGTGGTAACCTGCCAGTGGACGGATTAGGCATAAACCTAGGTGTAACCTTACAAATGTTGAAGGAGGAAACTTGCAGCAAATCACAACACATGTTGAGCAAGTTATGGTTGGCTGTAGATTTCTCTCATTATTATCATCATATAACCACCAATGTACTGGTGTATTGTGCCTCAAAGGAAGGGCATTGCTGGTCTGATTCCCGGTAGGGGTCTTTCTGTGCAGAGTTGGATGCTCTCATCACGCACACGCTTTACTCAGAGTAGCCCGGTTTCGTCTCATAGTCCGAAAACATGTAAATCAGGTTCATTAATGATTGTAAATTGCCCATAGGAGTGAGTGTGAGTGTGTGTTGTTGTTCTTCTATGTGTGGCCCAGTGATGGATTAGTGAGGTCCAGGTCACCCGGGATAGGCTCCAGCAGAACCCCTGTGATCCCTGAGTTAGTGAATAATTGGGTATAAAAAAATAAATGAATGAACTATGAAAGGCTCAAACACCATTTTTTTTTCAACATTATTTGGCATTTTAAATGTAATTCAGCCCAGGTCATATTAACGGAGGCACAATACTACACAATTTGATGAAAGTATTTTTTTTATTGTTGTCAACCACTTTTTTTAAACAGTGCAGATTTAAAAGTGTGTGATGTCTAATAACAAGAATTCTTGTGTCCCTAGATTATTTTTAACTCTAAAATGCACAAAAAGTAACACTGCAAGACAAAGGCCAAAACTTTCAGCAGTAAAACATTAAAAAGTATGCAATAAAAAACACACAGAATAATACATACATAAATATATCAACTTAAGAAAAAAAAGATTAAAAACTAATACTGTTTTGAAAGATTCTGTTACACAACAAATTGTGCGGTGGCAAGCTATTTTTTTCAGTGTGATTCAGTTTGTGGCTTTCAATCTTTTAACAAGGACTAAAAAGTTCAAAGCTAAAAGTTCAGGGTTGTGTTCCATCTCCCTGTGGTGCACATTTCTATTCTATATCCTAACCATTCATTCATTCATCTTCTATACCCTCTTATTCCCAAGCTCTGGGTCACAGGGGTCTACTGGAGCCTATCCCAGCAAACATAGGGCCACACACACACAACCACACGCACTCACACTTACTCCTGTAGGCAACTTAGAGTCACCAATCGACCTAATGCACATGTTTTTGGACTGTGGGAGGAAACCAGAGTACCCGGAGGAAACCCACGCAAGTGCGGTGAGAACATGCAAACTCCGCACAGAAAGCCCTGGTGCTCTGGATTCGAACCCAGAACCCTCTTGTTGTGAGGCGACCGTGCTAACCACTACGCCAACGCGCATATCCTAAACAAATAACAGTAAATCCCATTTAAAATAATCTTAAAATAATCTAAATAGATTAGAACATTAAGGACCGATATGATACTTATTGATAGCCGTAGATAGACTGAAAGCAAAGAGTGTAGAATTTGTTTGATGTGTTTTGCTAAGTTTGAGTTGTTACTCTCTGTGAAGGACCCCCTAATGAAAAAGAAAAGTATACTTTATTGTATTTTTTATATATTTCCTGTTTCAATAGTACATTTGATAGTTTTAGTTCGCTATATTTCGCTATATGTTGTAGGGTGTATAATCAGGTATATAATCAGGTATAAAAGTATTTTTTTTTTACTTTTAATGTACATTATTTACAGCCCCAAGAAGTAGTACACTTTAATATCACTAAACGAGCATGCAATTATCTGATACAGGCATATACTTGAAATGTACTATGTACTATGAAAGTACACTAAATACACTTAAAGTTATGCTTAACTACAGTTTATTAACACCTAATATATACTTTTATGTGGGTGGTATGGTGGCATAGTGGTTATCACGGCCGCCTTACAGCTAGAAGGTCCCAGGTCTGATCCTGGGCAAGGGATCTTTTTGTGGAAAGTTTGCATGTTCTTCCTGTGCTTGCATGGGTTTACTACGAGTTCTCCGGTTTACTCCCACAGTACAAAAACATGTACATTAGGTTGATTGGTGATTCTAAAATTTCCCATACGAGTAAATATAGGTGTGTGTAGTTGTTTATCTATGTTTGGCCCTGCAATAGACTGGCGACCTGTCCAGGATGTACCTCTGTTTTTCGCCCTATGTGCGCCCTATGTCCAGCTGACCCCCATGACCCCAAATCAGAAAATGAGCAAGTACAAAGGATGGATGGATGAATAAAAAGTTACTTGTTATATTATATAAATAGCACTCTTTACTAAACTGAGTATACTGAAAAGCATATTTTTTTCCACTAGGGACAAGAAACAGGAAATACCAAACGACAGATATGAATTCACACATTTTGCAAAACAAAAGATTCATCTGTTGACTTGTATAGCACAGAAAGGTGGATATGAACTATACAGGGCAGCATTAAGTTAGTTTGGGATGAATTTTTTTTGCGGTTTGATTTCGATATTTAGGGTCTACTTACAGCGATTTACTTAATACACTAAACATAATACAATTTTATATTGAACATTCACTGCAATGGCACAGCAAAATATTACCTTTCTCAAATGCATCAGCAGCATGGATAAATTATATACTTCTTATAAATATAATTCTAAATGTTAATTAATAAAAGTATTAAAAATGGTTTATAAAAGTGTCTCAATAAAGTCAAACAGACACTAAGTCACTTCTTAGTGACAGTTTCTTTTTAGAAAGTGCAACAAAAATCTCTCTACTTAAATGCACACAGGTAAAACTAACCTGTTCGTCATCCTTATTGTGAGTCCTCTATTTTTACACTTTACTTCTTCTATTTAAAGTGTTGTTTGGTGGTTACCAAAGCTCTGTGAATGCGGTCACCTTTGACCATTTTATTCCCTTATTGAATAACGCATTTCTCTTTTTGACTTCCATATTTCCTTCGTCTTAGCTCCAGCCCTCTTTCCAACCTTTCATCTTCTTCCAAAGCCCTTTATCATCAGAAAAGGCAAAAATAATAATAAAGAATGCAACTCGTGTAAATGGCCAAAGCCACAGAAGCATATTTTGTTTACATGCAGAGTCCTGTCTCCATTATTGAGTTTCTAGTACTTATTTGAGGCTCTATTGCATTATTAAAGAACCGTTCAGCAATGGTCTATTAAAAGTCTATCAGTTTGTAGTAAACAGAGCTTACCCTTTCTCTTTGGCATCAATGTCATGCACCAGTTCATTCCTCTGGTTAACAAGAGACACCAACTCCTGCAGCAACAAATGCTCTCTAGTTTTATGGGCCTGAGTCTTCTGCCACTCTATAAAAACAAAGAATAAGACTTTGGGGAAGAAAATAATAGAAGAGCAGAAATTTTGGAATATTGCATCTGAAGTCTGTGTATAGGCAGGGGCCTCACGATACAACAAAATACATGGTCACGATATACCCCATGTATGGCAATACATTACATATTGCAACACACTGCAATTAAACTAAAATATAAAACAAATAGCTAAAAAAAACAACAAATAAAAAAGCTTAAGGCACTATTATGAATCATGCTAAATCAGTATATTTTCTAAAAGATATATTTAGAAAAATATACTTTAATTGAAAGTTTTCTTTAATTTCATGAAAATGTATTTATTTGATCTTTATGTAACTGTGTGAAACAATACAGTGAAAGAAATCCAAGCCTGCTACCACTTCATTCCCCCATGCGAAATACACATGCTATTCTATTGTTGTTCCTTAAAAACAGTGTGTGTGTGTGGCAATCAATTCTGATTTTGAAATATTAGTGCGGACTGTTTCCTGTTCTATGTATTTAAACCATCTTTCTTCCATGTTAAGTTCATTTTCAGTGTCTTTGTGTCCTGCCTTTTGTTTCAACATAACTGCCTTTAGATAGTCTGTTCGCTGATGGTTTGTCCAATACCTGTTTAGCATTATTAAATATCCTAGCATTATGGGATTGTCTGCTTTTGTGTTTAATAAAGCATTTGTTTACCTTCTACTGCCATGAGATCTCTAAGCTCTCCCTTAAGCAGTTCAAACCTTCTCTCCAAATCATGCTCTTCTTGTCTGTAGGAATGTTTAAAAAAGGAACTTATAAACATTATGTGTAATAGTGTCTGTCTTTAAAGCTTATTAAACAACCAATTTTCTGTATTTGGAAATTGGCATTATGAAGTGTTTTAAGTAAAATCTCACAGTAGTTGCAGATGATCTTGTCTCCTGATTAAGGCATTCTTCTTGTTAACTAGTGTGAACCACTCTTGAATTAGTTTCTCTTCCTCTGCACGATCACTATCTACAGGAAATAAATTTAACACAATCATCATAATAAGCAAGTCAGAAGCTTCAATGATTTTTCGGTACATGACTAATGAAAATGATTTAAAGAAAAATGAAAAAAAAGCACAGCAAGGTTAAGTCAAAGTAGTATAAAAAAACAAAAACTGTTAGTCGGGGCAAAACAGGACCGCATTTGGTCTGTACAATAACTAACAAGTGTGTACACAATTAATGCAGTTCTGAAAAAAGTTGGGAATTGTAGTCCTCTTACAATATTCAGTTGATTAAGCCCTCTGGTGGCAAACAGGAGAACATTCAGTGTCATTCAGTGGAAAGTAAATAATATCATGCTGTATTACTGTGTTATTACACTCAAATACAATTGGCTTACCAGATTCCATTAGTCTTCTGAGTTTCCTTTCCACAATGTCAGCCCGGAGATCTATCTGTCTCTGCTCTGCCTCCAGGGCTTGCATCTCACTTAGAACATACTGACTGACATCCTACACACCGAACATGTTTCTCATGAACACACACATAACACTGAGCTGCTTACCAGCAAATTTATACTCATAATAGCCTTAAACTTTGTACACAAGGATACATGTAGAGCAGTGTAATAGGCAAACTGACCTGGCCATCTTTGGGTTTCGCCTGTTCGCCAGACTCCACTACACACACACACACACACACACACACACACACACACACACACACACACAAAATAAAACTGGTAAAATGAGCAATCGTTTTAAAATCATTTAATAAATGTATGGGCAATTCTTTAATTCTTAGAGTATGTTGTCATCATCATCCAACTTCATCTTAGAACTAGCGTTATATTTTGTATAATTGCTTCAAGATAACATTGTATAAGTCAGAAAATGGTGATAAATTTAATGCTTTATAAACAGTTAAATCAAAAGAAGACATAAAAATAAGGTACAAAAAGTTCAAACAAATCCAAATCAAGGTTTTAAAGTTATGCCTGCAAGTAAGATCAATATCAGGCTACCAAATCAAAGTATATTAAACTGTGAACTAAATAAATAATTTAAAAAAAGCTTACATGCTTCTGATGATGATTTTACTGGTGCACTCACACCATGACCTGGGTCACTCTGTGTAAAGCAACAAACAACATGCACACAAGAAAATCATTGTTTGCAGGCTTGTGGTCACTGTTGCTACTACCAACAGTATAAACATATTCTTGATGCGTAAGAAAGTAAAAAATTACATTTACTGGTGTTACTGTAATTAGGAAGATTTTTTGTGAACTGAAGTACTTTTTAAAATGTGTCATTTTACTTTTACTTTATGTTTGGATTTAAGTTTAAAGTTACATTTAAATCGTACATTTTAAATCTATTACTGAAAAAAAAACCCAATAAAAATAAATGCAAAATTTATAGGCGGGGGGGATCACACTCTGAAAAATACTGAACTAATTGAATGATGCGTGGAAAACAAACACAGTGTCGCTAAAAAGGGGGAAAAAAGACAAATGTAAATGATGACAACCTAAATAGAGGTGAAATCCTGTGGAATTCTTCTGAAACAAACCCCTGGTCATATTTACAAGAGCACCTGGACTTTATTCAGTTTGCCCAGAACCACTGCAGCAACTGACCAGCAGCTTAAAAAAAACATTAAACCTGCACAAGCATGATGAGGTAAGTTTTTTTTTAAACTTACATATCTGCCGTTTATGGAGTTACTGTAAAAACAACCAGGTTTTTATTTTTTCCCTGTATCTTGAGTCGATTTGTAGACCAGTTGCTGAAATAACTGTAATTTAACTTGAGTAGGTTATTTTATTAATCTTTCCACCATAATTTAAATTACCTCAACTGCATTAGTTTTCTCTTGCATCCCAGTCTCGTCAAAAGAGTCCCCTTTCAACTGTGATCGTCGCTTCTTCACCAAATCTGCATCCTTCAAATGAGAAAAGCTCTTGGTAGATGAAGCATGACTCCTTGGAGGAGCAACTGGAACCTGAGCTTCCTCTAAGCCTCCTGCTTGATTTGGCCCTGTCCGTTTGATTCGAGGTGGTGGTAAAAAACTACCATTAGTATTTGAATTTTCCTTAGTTTCGTTCTCAGCAACGTTTCCAGTTGTCTCCTGAACAAGCTGGTTGGTCTGGAATTTTTCAGCATAGTAGCGTGCAGCAGCATCAGGGTCTGTGTTCTGTATTTTCTCTCCCACAGCATAGCTGGACTCGTTGCTGTTCTGTTCGATTTGTACCACACTGAGCTGCTGGCCAGTAAAGTGTGCTCGGATCTGACTGAGGTAAGTCATAACAATAAGTCGGTCAGGAACAGCTTGCAGTACCATGTCAGAGGGCTCGATTAGTCTGGATATGCCCAGTTCAGCAAAGCCATCAAAAGCCTGTGAGATATTAATAAAGACATAATTAAGGAAAACAAAATAATGAGATTTTAAAGATTTACTTTTAAGATTTTAGTATAAAATTTATACTTTAAATAAGTCTGTATGTACACATTCATTCATTTATCTATCATCAATCATTTATCAAGAGAATGTAAGTTGCTATCAAGTGTCTGTTAAAATGCAGTAAATGATTTATATTGATGTTAAAATTCAGTTGATCATTCATTTATTCATTCATTCATTTTCTATACCCACATATTCCTGAACTTTTTAGGGTCATGGGAGTCTGCTGGAGCCTATCCCAGCGCACATTGGGTGAGAGGCAGGGGGTACATCCTGGACAAGACACCAGGGCCACATACACACACAAACTTACATTCACTCCTATGGGCAAATTAGAGTAACCAATCAACCTAATGCACATGTTTTTGAACTGTTGGAGGAAACCGGAGTACACGGAGGAAACCCACGCAAGCGCGGGGAGAACATGTTAATCAGTATGTTTTAAATGACTTCCTTGTCCGCTTATGTAGCTATCACTAAAGCATAACAGAAAAAAGGGCACCTCTGGATTTGTGTCAGTTATTATATTTGTATTTTTAAGTATTGCAATATGTCATAATATGTTAAATTCTCTATATAGATAAATGCTGAAACGTTATATTCTCTATAGAGAAGAAAGCTGATACCATCAACTGTCAATGCCGTCCTCTTCCTACACAATGCATAATGAAACAGATACATTTTTGTAAATAATTGTGCAATCATTTCCGCAAACTCTTCTTTGAAATGATAAGTTGTAAATTCAAGTGAAATTTCTGACCTCTACACCAATAAGTTTTCTTTTTAAGTGCTAATAGCACCACCACGCCTTGATAGAATTCTTAATTATTTTTTTTATTGACGGATGCATGTATTCTTGAAATATATCGTCTTTTAGAAAAACATGTTGTGAGAGAGCTATTTGCGACCACATTAAAATTAACTAACTAAGTTTTATGTTTGTCATGGTTTTGTTTCATGTTTATGTATATGTTTAATGTTTGTTTCTTGTTTCATGTAGGTTCTCGTTTAATGTTTGTGTTTTTAGTTTATGTTCATTGCCTCCTTTATTTACTTCCTGTTCTGTGTCCTGTGACCTGTGATTCATTTGTTCCTGTCCCTATGTCCATATGTCATGTTCCTATTGGTTTGTCTAGTATATTTATGTCCCTTGTGTTTTCCCAGTGTCTTGGATTTCAGTTTAATCCCTGTACCACTACTAGTGTAAGGTGTTATAGTCAAGTTCATGTTTGTTGTATTGTTTCTTGTTCATCTATTGTTTATGTTAAAATTTCTTCAGTTTATGTTTGTTGTTTTGTCTGGTTTATGTATATGTTATAGAAATGCATTTGGGCACTTATGCACTATGTTAAGTTATTACCTATCACATAATGATGATTACTTAATAGTGACATGCACAAGACATAAGAACATAAAAAAGGTAACCTGTTTGTTGTTCCGCTTGATGTCATAAGGATCCAACATTTCAAAATTCCTAGATAAATGAACAGATGCTATAAATAAGTTAAATAATAACACATTAATTCAGTTTACAATTATAAAATATTGCATATTAAAATATTGCTTACACTTTATCAGGATGGAAATTATGGAGGATGGCACAGAAAGCAAGACCATTTCTCCAGGAAGTGCTGAAGTTGGTGATTTTTAAGCCTTTGTGACCGTGAGTGATGTCTTGGCACCACTTTAGAAGAGATTGACTGGAATCTACAAGACTTGTCAACTGAGATGTAAGAACAAAAATATAAATGCTTGCTAATCCATATCAAACGATGTACTTTAAAAAAGCATTTTATATTAGTAATCAATTGATTTTTAATACTTTAATACAGTACCTCTGCCTCAGTGGCAGCAGTAACACTTGCTGAAGAAACTTTATGCTGGGCCAAGGCTTCTGTCTTTGTTTTTCGTTTGGTAACAACTGGTTCATTAGTGTTCCTAGTAGATTCATCCTCTGGAGGGGTTATGTTATTCATGGGAACTGAGATATCATCCGGAAAGGAGGCACTTAAACGTTTCTTCACACGTGGCTTTGGGGCAGGCAGGCTTAAAGAATCCTCTGTGGCTTGTCTAGGTAACAGTAATCAAAATGGGAAAACCCTATTAATGCAACATATCACCCACAGGCATCATATGTCTTTAATGCATTGACACAGGATTACAGTTTCAGGGTTTATGATTAGGGAAGGAAACCTTTATACCCAGACATGTAAGCATGAGTTTTTAATATGTTATTTACCTACAAACATATGTGCAATATTCTGTCCCTGAAAACTCACCTCTTTAAATCTAATGCAGCAGTAGATTCATCTAAAGACACGGTAACCAAATGAACCTCATCTTCTCCTTTTTCCTGTTTAACATCATTCACAAGGATTTCTAAATCCCGATTTTTTACATTAGATCTCTCTTCTTTTCTTTGTTTTTTACTTATATTTTTAGCAAAGTTGCTCGTGTCACCCTCACTTATATTTTTAACTGACTTACTAATCTTTTCCATGACAGTGTCTTCAACCACCTGTTCGGTAAATTCAGAGGAAAGCTCTGGACTGGGTGTAACCGTTACCCCACTAACATATGTGCTACATTCATTATCCCCTAGTTTAAGCACTTTGATCTTTTCTTCAGAGAAATCTAATGAAGGCTCATTTAAAGGCTGAGGTGACATGGTTTGAAATTGTTCCAAATAAGAGAAAACTTGACTTGTTTCTGAAAAATTTTCATCTTGGAATATAGCACTGAGACGCTTTTTCTGCCGAGGAGCTGGGACTGGTGAAGGTGCCTTTTTTTGTTCTTCATCAAGGCTGAATGGAGCCGAGGATGACACAGGTGGATGGTCATCATTAAAGGAAGCGCTTAAGCGTTTTTTTACACGAGGCACTGGGAGTATTGGTTCTGAGGACTTTACTTGATCTACAGCCTTACCTTCAAATTTAGAAGCAATCTGCTTTAAATGCCCACTGCCAGGCTGCGTATCAGATCGTAATTTTATATTAGTCTCAGACCCAAGCATCTTAATATTGTCTGTTGGCAAAATACCATCAATTCTTAATTCAGTCGTACCAATTTCCACTTTGTAATCATCTGACAAAGAAGCACTAAGGCGTTTCTTCTCCCGGGGCATTGGGACAGGAAGAACAGTGTCACTTTGCTGTGTCTTTTCAAAAGAAGTTTCAAAGGATTTAAGTGGACCCACAACTTTGTCCACCTTCTCATCCACAATGACAGATTCAGACATTGCTGCCTGCAGGCTCCGAGATAAAACTGATAGACATCTATCCTGGTTCATGCCAGATACATGTTCCTTCGTGTATGGAAATTCCTTGTTTGAATATTTGCCATGAGGTAAAGTACTTGTTACATCTTGACCGGGTAAAATAGTTTTTTGGTCTACAGATTCTTGATGCCCGGATTTCATACTAGTTTCCTGTGTTGGTGGTGGTGGTGGGGTTGGTGGTTGTATAAATTCTAAAAGAGAGCTATTTTTATTTAGAACGCCTGAATATTTATGTTGGGGTGTTAGAGTGGATGTCATTATGCCTTCTCTTTGAGGCTTGCTGCTCGTAGGCTGAATACGTGTAGAGATCTCTTGAGCATTATGATTCTGTGGCCTTAAAAGTGAAAATAAAATTTTGTGAGGAATAAATCAATCTAATGAAATCCATAACATTCCTAGTAACAATCTCAAAACATATTAACGAATTAAAAGACTGCCAGCAAGCAGAACCTCTTAGGCAATAACTTAACTTTTAAGAATCAAGCTCATAATTAATGTGGCATTATCCATCTTTCATAAAACCTAAATCATGCACATGATAGATCACCTAATTCAACCTTAACGACTTTAACATGCATACACACCTCAGCCTCAGGTGAATCTTTGCAGTACAAAATATCAATCGCAACTGGCTAGCAAAGCACAAACTGGATTAATCCATGCTGTCACTCAAAAAAACACTCAAACAAACTCACCCTTCCACACTCCAAAATGGCTTATCTAAAAGCTCTTCCTCAGTATTCTGGTCTAAAACAAAAATTTTCTTTTTGGTTGTTTTACTACTTTGAAGTAAAACGTGTGGGACATTTTCTTCTCCTTCTTTGGTAATCTCATGTAGGTCTGCCTCTGTCAGTGGAGGCCACTTCTTCATCAGGGTATGGTCTTTATTCCCTATAAGCCAGCTTTCAACATCTTTAGAGCACAAGGATGTCTCTGATCGACTGTCGGCCAAGCGACACATGTACGGCTCAGCATTTACAGGAAATTTAAACTCTTGAGGTTCAGTTGATGAAACATGTAACGGTTTCGGAGAGATTGGCTCATCAGCATGTTCGCACTGTGGCTTTCTGGGTTTCACGCTAACGCTGTTTGTTGGATCCACTAAACATCGGGGGCCTTCAGTGGTCCACTGGATATTCGCATATCCTCCAGAAGCCGGGGGATGTAGCATTGCAGCTACTGCGTCGAAACTAAGTAAAATTAAAACTTTTCAGTGGTATAAAACTGACAATATTACTGTTCAAGTTCTGCTCTGTTTCAGCTGAAATAATATTAAGACTTAAGTTTACATGTACACATTTACACATTCTGCCACAATCCTGTAATTTAAAAATTCCATAACTTCTTGGGTCCTCAACTCACATTGTAGTGGTCCAGCACAACCTGTCAGTTGGATTGGTTGTGCTGCTCTTTGATAAACAAATGCTTAGATTTGTAATAATATAAAATAATAATTTAGTACACAACTATAAAAGAAAGAAATATGGAGAAAATTATATTAGGTCACAGTTACACTTTCACACCAGCAGCATTTGAATAGGCTCAAAAAGGGTCATCTACCAGTATAAAAGTAAAGTTTGTGATACAAAATTAAAGAAAACATCGTAATATTACTTCACGTCACGTCATTGCCCAGCGTTGAAAAATAGCCTCTTGCTTACCCTTTATGAAAAACACCAAATATGGATTCAACAAGGCCTGAGGTTTCTTTTTCTGAAAAAGAATCCTCTGCCTCCACTACCTCCCATTCAGATGTTATATCAGTCTCTGAGTAGCCTGTTGTCTTGTGGCTTTTGGGTTGAGTTGACTGCTCCAAGGTAAGTTCTTCCAGAAACTGATTTTCTTGCAGTGGTCTTCTGCTAATAATTGAATGTCTTAAACAGACTGGCCGGAGTCCAACAATATTCATGCCCAATATTTCATGCAGCTTAAAAGTTTAAATATAAGTTCTAGTCAAATTATAAATTTTTAGAGGCTTTAATTAATTTTTTAAATAAGTATTCATTCTTTTATACTTATATAAGTTGTACTAATATTAGTAAGTTTCATTACAAAACATTTATTTACAGAACAAACACAAATATTACAAAACGTGTTGCCCTTTAGTGCAATGAATAGACAAAGACTGAAAAATTACAGCACTCCATGGCACAGGCACGAATGAACTTACCCTTTATGCATTTCTTTGCTCTTTATTATGTCTGGGGATTTATCTTTAAAAAGAATTGACAATAATGTTCACTCTGCTGTCAGGAAATATATAAAAAAATAAAACACACTCTGAACACACTCTTACCAGACAATTTGACATCCAGATTTAAATCCTGATTGTCTCTCTGATGTAGCTTATCACACAAGAACGTTTTACAGGGTTTTACTGGTTTCTGGGTTTGATTGCAGTTTGCTACAGACATGCCAATTTGTCTGGAAGGTTCAGAAGGAATTGATGGGAATCCAGGAATTCTTGATTTGCTTGGGCAACAGTACATCAAAGAGGACATAAGCGCTTTATCGTTAACTGTAGGAAGTTCGTGCGAAACTAAAAGCGTCTTTGTTTTCAACATTTTTTTGTCAACAAGTGTCAGAGCAGGCAATTCTTGTTGAGTAATATCTTGATGTATTTGTTTCTTAGATGGTATTCCAGTTATACCTGATGCATATGAACAAGATGGTAAAAGAGCAGTAATGGTATACATCAACTTTGGTACAGATGGAAATCCAGGGACTCTAGCCCTATCAGGGCATGTTGGGGACAAAAGTCCAATTGTAACATGTGGGTCGAAATGTTTGGTGGTATTTAAAATTAAAACTGGTTTCTGTTTTAAAGGTTTAATCAACATAGGCTTTTCCGGAATTTTCCATGATGATGGCACCAAGATATCTGTATTTACTGAGGGAAAGCCTGGAATAAGAGCAAACACTGGGCAAGAATTTTGCAAACTTTTCATGTCTAAATTTTTTCGTAAATAGAATTTATCTACTTTAACGTAAGGTACTGAAGGAAAACCAGGTGCTTGAGCTTCCCTTGGGCAGGTCGGAGCCATTGCTGTCATATTTCTTCTATTGTAATGATCACATGAAAAGTGATCAAGAATATCTGATGTTGGTTTTAATAATTTCTCCCACAAAGACATTTTTTCTAAAATCCATACGTGTGTGGGGGTTCTCTTTCCTGATTGGAGTCCATCAATTTTTGAAGTTTTCGGAATACATTGCTGAAGATTAACCATATTATAAGATATTTTGGGTTTTGGTGCATATGGAAATCCTGCTATTACTGTCAGTGTTGGGCAAGTTGGAGCTAAGGCAAACATACTTTTCCTTGAGTCTTTGGTTGTGTCTGTTTCTTCCTCAATAAAAAATAACTTTTGTCTTGATGCGCTGCAAAACAACGGAATTGCATTTTGGCCTTCAACTAACCAATCCGAAGCATCTGTTCCATCTTTAGAAGGAAATCCAACTTTATTACACTTTTTAGGACAAGAATGAAAAATATTTTCCATTTTTGGTTCGGGAACAGTTGGAAAACCTGGAATGCAGGTTTTATACGGACATGTTGGCAGCAAAGCAGTGTTGATTTTAAGTAATGTTTTATTATGTTTTGCTTTGTTTGTAAAAATTGTAGAATTCCTTTTTTGCATCTTTGTTTGAATTATTTCATTTGTAGGCCAATTTGATATTCTCTGAATCTGTATGCTCTGAAATCCAGCTATGTGGGATAGCATATGGCAAGAGGGCCGAATGCTTTGCATGTTTGGCTCCTGGCCTTTGCGTTGCTGTGCAGATGGAAAACCTGGAATGCGTGCTACAAGAGGGCAGGTTGATAATAATAACATATTTTTCTTTGTTTTCTTTGCAGCCTTAAGAGTTTCTGTAAAATGAACTTTTATTTCTTTAGATCTTCTTCTTAAATAAGGTGTATAATCAAAAACCCAAACCAAATTAATAGACTCTTGTTTAGATGGATATCCAGGAATTTTAGAACATGTTGGACATGTTGAAAAAAGCCTTGTCACACTTGGGACATCTTTGGCTTGAATTTCTAATGTGGTAACTCCATTTATTTGAGCTTCTGATTTATTTTTAATACTATGACCAGATGCATCAAATGTGTTCACATTTTTACCATTGCATCCTTCTTTTGAACCCGGTGCAGATGGAAAACCAGGAATGAGTGCTCTCATGGGGCAGGTTGGAACGATAGCTACCATCATACTGTAAATCTCAGTATATTGAACTGGTGTATTTATCATAAATGCAATTTTTTTTTTGGACTCCTGTTCATAAAAACAACCTTTTCTTTTTAGCCATTCTAAATGAGGCTTATCTTCCTGAATTATAATGCTTAACGGCATACCAATCAATCTAGATTTTTTGGGGCAGGATGTATGTAAGGCGGAGATTTCTGATTTTTTTTGTCTTGGAGCAGAAGGAAAGCCTGAAATGCTTGACTTACTGGGGCATAAATAGGCCAGAGATATTATATTTCCAATCGTTTTTGTATCATACTGTGATACTGGCATGTACTGAAGAAGTTTTACTGATTTTGTCCTTGATTTCCACAATGTATTTACATTTTTAAGCCAGTCGATTTCCTCTGTCTCATAATTAATAGTCATATCTGTAGTTGGAAAACCAGGAACTCTGCATTGTCTTGGACATGATGGAAAAAGATCAGACATGTTGGGTGACCACTGGCCTTGCTGTATTTTGGACTGTGGATTACACAGAGAAGGCCCTAGTTTACATATGCTATCCGCTGTCTTTCTGTCATCCTCAAATTTGTGTATGAGATTTTGTGGTCTTTGTGTCAGGCTTTTTTGTGTATAATCATCTGAAGTTTGTAAATCAGGATCTGTGTATTTAATTCTGAGAAAAGTAAAACACTGAGGTAAGCGTATGCAAACTTATTTTGAACTTATTCACAGACATTCTTTTATAAATGACTAATTACTATATCATTGGAATTCATTAATTCATTCTATTAGTTTTTTATCATGGAATTTGTCATCTTGGAGTAAGTTTAGACATGCAGCAATATGTCAGTTAAATTGGATCCAGGTTTGTTTGCTATGGTACATTCAGGAAAAACAGAAGACAAAAAACACACTCGGTTGCGAGTCAAGCACCGTACAATTGCAAGGTGGTAATTGCAATTAACCTCTAAAGGAATTAATCAAACATGCAATGTATTTTGGGCTGTAAGAATATTTATCTATTGATATAAGCTGCAAAACATTTAGTTCTGCAGAAATTAGACTTTTTTTGGACATTTTTCGAGTTGAATTGCTTTGACATGAGAAATTAAATGTCTATCTAACCTCTTAATTAAATGCTGCATAGCAAAATGTTTTCATTTATTGCAAAATGTTTTCATTTAATTTCTGTGTGCATCCCGTAGATTGCATTCATCACAACTTTATTATTATGAGGTTATCATAAAGCATCCAGTAAAGCACTGCTGCACACTTAATGCAAATGGGCCACCACAGTAACTCACCTCTCTCCTGCAGTGAGAAATAATGGCAGTTCTGAAGGTGAGGAGTGCCACATTCTCCAGTCAATTTTGCTGAACATGGGATTTACAAAAGTTAGTCCTGCTCCTGACTGAAGGCTAAAAAATGTGCACTGCAGACTTATGTCTCAAACTTACCCACTCTCTAGAATCCCCTTTTCTCCTTCTTTAATTCCTGGCCAAACATCAACATTATCTTCATTCTCGTCCAGGAAATTAGGACTTGTTTCATTGACATCAGATCCTTCATAAAAAGCTGTCTTTTTTGTAAAATGCTGCATAACAATATCACACTCCTTTGAAGAATTGTTTTCCTCCATTAACATTTTAACAGGAACATGTGTAATGGAAAAGCTTGAAGTGAGAAGAGAAGACTTAACCACCTCAGAACCATGGGTTTTTATTGCACCGAGTGACATAATTTCCATTTCTGATCTTGGTTGTGGTGCAGAAGGGAAGCCAGGACTTTTTGCTTTTTCTGGGCAGGATGGTTTCAAAAAAAATATGATCTGTATGCCATCGTTAACTTCTATAATATCATATTGAGATGGGTATGAACGATTTAAATTGTAAGACTTGGTTCTCGTTATTTTGATCTGTAATTTCTCAGGTTCCATTGGCCATAGATTAGACACAGATTTAGTGTAGTGTTCAGACGGTAATCCAGGGACGCGTGATGCTTTTGGACAAGAGGTTTGAAGTTTAATTATGCTCTGAAAGCTACTATGAATTACCCTTGGTAGAGATGGAAATCCAGGATAATGTGCTTTTGGGGGGCATGATGGCACAAAGGCAACCATAGTCTTTATAAAATCAATGTTTTCCTTATACTTGTTTCCAGTGTAATTCAAAACAATAAACAGGTCTGACATTCCCTTTTTTGGAATTTGAATAACATGCTTACTGTTTAACATCCATTGTTGAATATCCTGAGCTGTTTCCAGAATTGTGATAGATGGGAAACCGTAAATTTTTGAAATGTTTGGGCAAAATTGCATAATATTATGACTGAACTTCGGCGCGAATGGGAATCCAGCTATCCTTGGTTGTGCTGAGCAAGTGGGCCTTATAAGAGTCATTAATTTGCCTGTTTCTCCATCATACGTAGGCATAACAAGAAAATTTGGGTAAATTTTTTTTTGTTGTCGTTTCCACAGTATGACACTAACTGTTTGCCTATATGTTTTTATATTTGGTTCAATAACTGGCAATTTGGAAGGCATGCCATATATCTCTGAAGTTGTGGGACAAGTTGGACACAAGCTGACTGCATTAGGGACTTTTTCAAAATAGACTGGTGCAGAAGGAAAACCAGAAACAGCATTTTCTGGACATGTTAATTTTAGCAACACCATATTTTTCACTTTCCTGATATCATGGTATGTCTTTTTAAAGTTAGAAATAACCTTCATTTGACTCTTCTTTTTTTGCTTCACATATAACGGTGCGCTGTTAAATTGATAGGGTAAAGCATCTTGGTCGGTATTGTGAAGCAAAGAAGGAAATCCTGCAATACCAGACATTTTTCGACAAGATGGTAACATATTAATGATACTTGGATGCTTCTGTTGGATGGACTTTGGAACGGATGGAAATCCAGGAACCTTGGACGCCATTGAGCAACAGGTTCTTATAAGAATCATTTCCCTAATCATATCTGGGATCTCTGTAAATGAGTGTAAGATCTGCACTTTTCTTATCTTTTTTGTTCTTTCCCATAACACCATATTTTTGACGCAGCTCTCTGGTTCCAGCATTGTTAATGTTAGTCTTGAAGGAAGGCCAGAAATTCTTAAGGCTTTAGAACATGCTGGAAGAAAATTAACACTACTTGGTATGGCCATAGTACTAGGGGGCACAGATGGAAATCCTGGAATGCTGGCAGATCCTGGACATGTTGGCTTCAATAAAACGGTTTCTTTCAGTGTTTCAATGTCATGATACTTTTTTCCCAAATTGCAAATGAGCGTAGCTGGCTTTGTCCTACATGGCATTAGTGACCCTTTAGAAAACTGTGTTTTGATAGCTTTTTCATGAACATATAAAGATGGCAAACCAGCAGTTAAGGCAGTTTTCGGGCAGGATGGAAGTATACTGACCATGCTTGGTTCTCTGTTTATTTTGGTGTTATCAGTCATTGATGTCTGAGATAAAAGAGTTTTAGAAATACTGTTTTCACTTAACTGATGTCCATGTATATTTTTAAAGCAGTGTCTGTCTTGATTTTCCATTTCCATAAAACCCAATGTATTTATTCTTGTCTCTCGACTCTCCTCCAAAAATGAACTTTCTTTAGGCCACTTCACATTCTTCTCCAGTCTAACATCTTCTCCAGACAGGAATCCAGAATTGTCTAATGATTTTGCATTAGACATACCGTCAGTCCCACTACTATCTGTTTTTATTTCTGTCTTTTGAACCTGTGCACATTTTAAACTATGTGCATCATCAAAACCCCCTAATTTATCTTCAAAACTCTTTACAACCTTAAAGTCTTTGTTCAATTTTTGGCAGTCAATGGGGAGGAAACCATCTTTCACTCTTACCCTACTTGATTCTAGCCCATTCGGGTCAAATGAAGGTGTGATGGAAATAGATGTTGATGGACAAAAGGGAAGAAAATCAGCATTGCTTTTTGCACTAAGAGACAGGAGACCATAATTCATGTCAAAGAGTGCAGAGATTAATTGATTTAAAAATTAGCAATTATGCAGGTCTATGCATTGAGCAGTTCATGCATTCTTCAACTAAGTGAGTTTAAATGTTTACACTTACAAGAATAGCTAAGTCAATAAAAGTCTAAATACAGTCATGCTATTTCATGCTAGACTTACCCCTCAATGGTTTTAGATATCTCTGGGTTGAATATAAATTCTGTTGCAATTTTTTGTTCATTTGGTTGGGTATTGTCTAATTTTGTAGCCACATTTGTCAACTTCACATTTTTTTCTTTATCCGGAAACCCTGACTGTGCCTCTGTCACTTGTAATAGAACGCATTTGACCTCACCCATGGAGGAAATTGACTTTTTAGCTATGACAGATGATGAAACAGTTTGCAAAGCTGTATTGGAAGGTATCTTCTCAGCCGGACCAAAGTCATGATCAGGGACCTTAAAGGAATGGTCCTGTGGGACACTGGGAGCTTTGGGGATAAATTCCTTTTGAGTGACCATACTCTCAGGTCTAAGAAGGAGGAAAAACTAAAGTGAAATGTTTTGAAAGGCTATACGTTCAGGTCTGCTAAAGACAACTAAATGTCCCATGCACCACTGAAACACTGACAAAGTAGAAAAATAACACCAAAAAAATCATGATGTTTGGAAACCCCTTCTTGTCAATGTGGTCTAAAGCACATGTGAAATCAGTACAGAAAAAAAGTTTCACATCACTGGCAAGTGACTTTTGCCAGAGCAGCTGGATTGTCTTCCCTACCTACTTGGAACCTGGACATGCCCTTCAAAACAGGAGACACAGACTTATTTATCCAGGGAACAAGACAATGCACCTTTAACCCAGAGCGTCTGCAATGTAACCCACTAGTGAGGTATCACCCTCTGTTTGCACTGATTTCACCTATGTTTCTGAACACGTTTGTGCACAAGCATTCCTTTCGTTTAACAATGTTTTATTTCACAAGAAAACCTCTCAGTAACCTTAAAATGTTTCAGTAACCTTCACATCAAAAGTATTTGCATTTAAGAAACTTAATGCACAGAATTTAGAAGAACCCCCTAGGCACTGAAATCAAAAAATAACAATCAAAATACTGCACAGTTCATCCTTCACAGCAAGAAGGTCCTGGGTTTCATTTCCAGGCAAGAGACCTTTTGTGTGAAATTTGTATAACCAGGCCTGTGTGGATTTAATCCGGGTTCTGCAGTTTCGTTCAAGTTTTATCAAGAGGTTTAAAAACACTAACAAAAACAATACAACAACATTGAGTATAAAAATGAATGATCATGATGGTGCCATGAAAGTACCTCTGATATGTTAAGTAGTTAAATGCATCTAAAAATTAAAATAGTCTATAAGGGTACACTATTATAATAACCCGAATGCAACCTCTGGCAGTGTTAGCCATATCTACGTGTTTGCTGGTTTTACCCAAATTGTGTTATTATATTAGTCACTCACCTGGGCGCAGCCTTCACAATTTGCAGTTTAAACACTGGTTCATGATTGGCAATGGTAACATTTTCAGCTGTGCGATGAGACGAGCTTGTGTCTTTAATTTGATGAGCATTTGTTTTAGCATCTGAGTTTTCCTCACCTTTTCCTGTAGTAGTTAAAAGGGGAATGTGGACATAAGGACTCACTGTAGATTAGCAGTTAGAACTGATGTGACACATAAAAAAAATTCTCACCAGGCCAGAGTGCATTAGGGGTTTCCTCTTCTTGCAAAATGCTCAGTTGTCTGTGCAAGTCTAACAAAACAAATTAGAATGAATCAAATCCTATTCTTTACAAATGCTATATTTACTGAATCCACTGGCAAGCATGGCAATACAAGTACTGTTCTAAAATAAAATCTACCGTGCACGCACACCGCACGCAGTGCCTCCAAAAATGACGATTGATAAATTCCATGCCACTATTTAAAGTATCGAGGGACAATTTTACCCACATTCACCCAGTAAACTTTAGCAATATCTATAAATTATCTGTAAAGCTCTTTTTTCTAAGTAAAGCATATTTAGTGACACAGCATGGCACAGCCTTGACACTGACTGTGCATATAAAAACCCCTTTACACATATAACTTTTTCTCCACATCAATACAGCAAACAGCCTTAATAATGCACCTTAACATATGGTGAAATATGGAAGGAAGAATACTTTCACCATGCAAGGTTTGGTTTTATAAATATCATCATGACTGTTAAAAATTATTAGTTGGGTAAATAAATGTGTGTAACAGCCTGGAAAAAACTCTTGATATGCGAAACAAAAAAAAAAAAATATTCATACACGTAATTAAAAGATACTAAAAACACTAGCTAACGTATCAAAAACATTTTTTCACATGAATACATTTTGCTCATATCCAGTTTGCTGAACCAATGACCAATATTTGTATAAGTTCTCTTATCTACCTAATTTGCATCAAATCAGGTTTTGCATCAATCTTTGACTATCACATACAGTATAACAGTTTTTTTTACTTAGACACCTTCCAGCAAGCAACTAAACTGTAACCATACTTGTTAAGTTCCAGCTTGTCTTTTAACATGCACATTCAGACATTATAATCAATATTCTATCAAGATTCAGACCACTCTTTTGTACCTTTACTTGTAACAGAGAGAGGTACAGAAATTTGCCCAATAATGGATTGAGCAATGGTGGTTTGGGGCTGAAATTGGAAGCCAGGAACAACAGGTGGAGGAGATAATGGAAATGTAGGATCGTTCATATTAAAGGGGACAGTGAACTTGCGAACGTTTGGTCTAAAGACGGTGGGGACAACCTGGTGTCTCTATTCCAATGTCTGTACCCGATGGAAAGGGTCTAAGACATACAAGCGGCAAAAGAATTCCAAAAAAAAAATGTTTGTGAAAAAGGTGTTTATAAAGATGTTTTAAATGCACAGGTCAAAAAACAAAGGCTCTGTTAGAAATTGCATAGTTTCATATTACATATAATGCAAAGTTTTTTAATAGTAGTATATGATTTCGGATGCTGTGAAACTGAAAAAAAAAACCATGCTCCACAACCTATCAAACAACATATGTGTGTATGTTAAAGAAAAAAAATGCTAAATGATTGATTTAGCAGGTGAGAACAGATTTCAGCATACTTGTTTCGAAGAGCTTGCTTTGTACCTGGCTGAACAACTTCAGATGGATTAACCTCAGGGTCAACAGCAGCAGTTGAAGAGGAAGAAGCATAGTGGATAGATGACAACTGAGTACAGACATTAGAAGTAGTAAACTGAAAATTAGATGATGGGACGAGGGAGGTATCAGAGTTTAAAGATGAAACAAAGATAGGGGAAGTGCTGACTTGTGGAGGTACAACAATATGACGTGTGGTAGGTGACAGGGCTTCTGTCATAACAAGAGGACTGGGCAACGAAGAGGAAAACGCCACGTCCAATGAATGGGACAGAGGGGGAGCTATTCCAGCTGGCACATTAGAGGTTGGATATGACACAGTTTTTGGCACAGGTAAAAAAGGAAGGGGAGTATTAATGGGTGAGGTAAAGAGACTGGCAGTACAAGGGGATGAAACCAAGGCAGGCCTGCGCAGTGGATCTGAACTCTGGACTTTTTGCTGACAGATAGAAACTTCTAAGTTAATAGGTGTGGGGTAGAGGCTAGGTTTTACTTCAGGGGACCTCCATTCTCTCTGCCATGTTGCTGAAAGAGCACAGAGGATAAGTAAAATGGTAAAAGTTTGGAAAGAAAAGAAAAAAGGTTTATTTACAAAAGAGAGAAATAAAACTAATCTTCAGAGCTGAAGTATTACAGCTAGAAAATGTCCATTATCCTAACAGCATTTAAGGCATACATTTCATTCTTCTTGAGTTTACAATTAACTCATTAATCGACTTAATAAAATTACAAGATGATATTTCTCTATAGGCTTTATGTACCTGTTTCTGAGGCTAAAGGCATACTGGTGGGCCTGGTAAAAGTGGAACCTAGCTCTGACAATGAAGCACGGAAGGTTTTTAAAGGGCATGGTGCCAGGAGAGGTACAGAGGCAGGAGGAAAATGGCCAAAAACAGGGGCGTCTGGGCTACCACCAGCTACAGGGAGAGAAAAAGAAGAAATAAGAATTGAAATTTGAGATTACCAGGATCTAGCACAGTAGCAGAAGTGGCTAAAATGGAGAAAACCAGATAGATAGATAAAGCAAGAAGCAAAACTAAAAGAAGTTGCAAGCAGCTGGTCAAAATTTTATAGTAAAAGGGTTTTAAAGTGTTTTAAAGTACTGGTATTAATGTTATATTTATTTAATATTAATTTCTATTACTATTATTTTAGAGTAATTTACTGATTCACTTCCAAATTAAGAAGTGGTGCTATGAAACATATATTAAAATTCATGTGATACATCCATGTTCAATCACAAGCTTTATACATGATATGTTCAGATGTGGCGGCGCGGTGGCGCAGTGGTTAGCACTGTCGCCTCACAACAAGAAGGTCCTGGGTT
>JAOTQW010000033.1:8168750-8186447 GCA_026260075.1 Sisor rabdophorus | reverse complement strand
CACAAATAAAAGTTCATGGTTAGATTCTGGGTTTTTCTGTGCGGAGTCTGTATGTTCCCACAGTCTAAAAACATAAACGTTAGGTTGATTGGTGATCCTAAATTGCCCCTAGAAGTGGTCTGCGATTGACTGGCAACCTGTCTGTGGTGTACAGATTGCCGACCTGTCCTGCCTCTCGCCCCATGTGCGCTGGGATAGGCTCCAGCAGACCCCCGTGAGCCCAGAAACGGGAATAAGCGGGTAAGAAGATAAATAATTGAAAATAAATGAATGAATGAATAGATGAATATCTGCACAAAAGTATAATGTTAAAAATGAACACAGAAAAGTTTCCACATAACTGATATAGCAGTGCTGTCTACTAGAGCTGTGTAATATTGAAGGAAATGCGATTGGCGATAGAATACTAATTAATGCAATATTAAAAATGCAATACATAATTTTAAAAAATTCTTCTAATATAGTTTCCTGTGGGTTTTTTTATATTTCAGAGCTGTTAAAAATTGTGTTTGGTTCGGAAGCGACTGTAAAGATCTGTAGTTTCCCCTCTGTTGCCAACTAAGATTTACAAGGTCTACATGCATGCATGCCATCATCTCTTTTAAAACCTAAATACTGTCATAATTTTCTCAGCAGCAGTTGAGGTTGCAGCAAAGCATGCGCAAAAAGCAAAGCATTTTACTATCTGCATAGACCTAAAACATTGACTATCCATTAGTCATTCATTCATTCATCTTCTATACCCACTTATTCTCTAAATCGATGGTCTGCGATGGACTGGCGACCTGTCCAGGGTGTACCCTGCCTCTCGCCCAATGTGCGCTGGGATGGGCTCCAGCGGACCCCTGTGACCCCGGATTCGAAAATAAGCGGGATAAAAGATGAATGAGGTCGCCAGTCCATCTCAGGGCCACACATAGACGAACAAACAACATTCACTCCTATGGGCAATTTAGAATTATCGATCAACCTGATGTACATGTTTTTAGACTGTGGGAAGAAACCGAAGTACCCGGAGGAAACCCACGCAAGCGCGGGGAGAACGTGCAAACTCCACACCGAAATACGCCACCCTGAATAACTATAGAACCGATAATAACGCTTTATAAACAAATAAAGCGGTGTTTATCTCCTACAGGGGGCGTTTCAGCGGCTCTTTTCACCTCTGACAGCGATTACGATCGCAGCTGTCGTAGCTGACGCGGGCTTATGGAAAGAGGACAATAAAAAGAACACGGAAGTAAAAGTCAAACAGAGGCCAAGCCTAGACTTTCTATTAGAAAACGTGACTTCAAACCCTAATCCGGCAGAGGGTGCGAACGAAACGCACTCCTGATAAAACACCCTGATCGTGGACGGACTACGCTGGACCGTCCGAGTCACTGGATATCTCCCAGCAAATTAAAACATTCCGGACATCACATTCTCTAAAAACTATTAAAAACATCTGGTTTGGGTTTATATATTATTAGGTGCCTACCGGGGTTTGATAGGTTACTTACCATTTTTTATTGCACTCGACGGTAAGTTCGTGAAAGGACGCGACAAACTGGAACTTGCAGGCTTTCTTGCCGACGCGCTGAAGTCGCTTCCACACCGAGGTCATGGCTGCATTTGTGGGGAGTCCGTTCTGTTGTCTTTCTAATAATCCCAGGTGAACAAGTGGTAGCCTACATTCAAGCAAAAGAGCAACTCGTTTTTCTCTTCTCTCCTCAGCTTCCTTCCTCCACTCACATGGGCGAAATGTCAAAGTGAGCCTCTGTCCCACACACACACACACGCGCGCGCGCACTGAACTATAAGAGGCAGCAGTGAGTACAACCTTTTACTGGAGATTTCCAAACTTCACTGTTGTGAAATTTCCTAATATCCTCATACATCCAGATAAATTAAGTTATGTTTATTTTATATTTTTATACAAGATTAAATGTCCATGTCCATAAGAAGGCTGACAGTTTGGGATGAAGCTGAAGCCTAAAAACCTGCCAGGAGATGAAGTAAATCGACATTGAACCATTTATTTATTCATTCATTTATTTTCTAAACCCCCTTATTTTTTAACTGGAGCCTATCCTTGCACACATTGGGGGAGAGGCACCCTGGACAAGTTGCCAGTTCATCACAGGGCCACACACACACACACACAACCACACACACTCACACTCACCAATCAACCTAATGCGCATGTTTTTGGTCTGTGGGAGGAAACCGGAGTACCCAAAGAAAGCCCATGCAAGCGCAGGGAGAACATGCAAACCAGGGTGTACTCCTGCCTCTCGCTCTATGTGTGCTGCAATAGAAATAAGCAGGATAGAAGATGAATGAATAAATAAATTAATTAATTCCCCATAGGTTTAACCCCTTCTGCCTTTCTCCCTTTGAAAGCTGGGATAGGCCCTGGCAGACCCCTGTAACCCTGAATTATGGAATAAGAGACTATGAAGATGAGGAAGATGAATAAATAAATGAGGGGGCAGCACAGTGGTTAGTGATATCACTGTTGACGATCATCAAAAAGGCCTGGGTTTAATTTCCGGACCTTTTGTGGGCCTTTCTGTTTATCATTTAAGTTTCCACAAACGTTGGGCCACATGTGTGTTTTGGATGACGCTCAGCTCATCATTCAAAATAAAATATTAGGTTAATGTTACAATTAAAATGCTTATTTTACTTATTAAAGTACAATGGTTAATAGTCAAAATAATTTTTAAAAAACTACTACAGATTTATAATTTTTCACTGATTTATAGCAATTGGACCAAAAGAAAACACTTTAAACTGTGTCTTTATACATTACTGTTAAATTTATATGGTAAAAAATATGTCATCTCTTTAACTGGCAATGTCAGATAAATAATAAAAATCTAATATTTTTTTACTTTTCTGTGATTTTCTTCCACTGTTTTGCTGAAAAATAAAGTCTGCTTGCCAGAAGCTTTAAGAAACAGCTGGACATGGATCAGGAAAATTAAGGATGACTATAAACTGAATAGGTTTGGTAAATTCAGTGGAATAACCCTACTCCATGGTGCTGTGTGGTTGGTAATGGTTGATAACTGGCCAAATTGTTTGTAAAAAAGTAACTTTCGCTGAAATAATCTGTTTCTTGCTGTTGCTGTATCAGAAATCAGCTGAATATCACCCAATAGCCATCAAAACCCCCAAGCAAATCTGGAATTTCTTCTTTTAAAACATAAGTAAATTAAAAACACATCTGTATCCCATAAGACAGACTGACAGTATAAATAATGATATTTTTAGCCCTAATGATTTGACCTTTATTCTTTGTAAAGTGATATAAATATGTTAAAGCGGGAAAAAAATCCCCTGGCCAAGAATAACACAACAGAGCAGGCGTGAGAGAGAAAGAAATATACTCAAACATTCGGATGAATGATCCTACAGTCCTGTTAAGGTTAAAGGTCGCTTTTCCCAGCAGTACACTTCCTCAGAGTTGGCAGTGTATACATCTTAGAATTTCCTGCTATTATACAGGATGGATTCACTTACTTTAAAACAACCAACAGAAAATACACGAGGAGAGGGTAACCTTCAGCTGAGCGTTCATTGCCTGCTTTTGTGTAATTGGGTAAAATAAAATTATATTTAGAGTCACTAAAAATACATATCTATGAGACAATTTAATATAATCGGAGTGGTGGCATTATGGTTAGTGATTCACAACAAGAAGGTCTCAGGTTTGATTCCCAGTCAAAAAACATTGGGATCAGTGGTTACTTTAAATTGCCAACCGTTATGAGTTTGTTGGTTGTTTATCTGTGTGTGGCCCTGTACACTGGCAACCTGTAAAGGGTGTATCACCTGCCTTATCACCTAAGTGCGCTAGGATAGGCTCCAGCAGACCCCCATGACCCAGATTTAGGGAATGAGCGGGTAAAGAAGATAAATAAATGAATAATTTAAAAATTATTTATAGGACAATAAAATGTCTATGAAAGTTACAGTAATTTCAAAAACTACAAAAAACAAAACAGAAACCAAACCAAATGTCAAATTACTAAACACTGCGAATTAAATAAAACTTACTGATGGTGTACCCAAACAGGAACGTATTATATTTCTGTAACTCTGTGAAAATAAAACTTTAACAGTACAGTAAAGTAAACTGTAAAGTTTATCTATGTATCATACTATTCATAGTGTCTATTTTGAACTACACTAGAATCTTCCATTCTGACCCCTGCTGTTAAAACTCAGTGTATTTTACTCTAGAGAAATTTCAAAAGAGAAACTTTTTATTTTTACTTGAGTAGATTTTAACTTTACTTGTACAAATGTAAAATTTCATTGAAGTAACAGAAGTTACTGGAGTATATTATTTTATTATTATTCTTTTTACCTCTGCAAACTATACTCTTTATGAGAATAAACTATTGTGAGTCAAAAAATATACATTGTTTATTTTACTTTTTTTTCAGGGCTTTATCTTACAGAAAAAAGTTCTATACAGTTTTGAGAGCTTATTTTACTTCTAGTCTTATGGTGGTGTTGCATCAACTCAGAAAGATCAGGAGGTGCAATTAGGCCACCTTGATAAATATAGCCATGCATTACAGTGGCACCTGCTCGAAGTCCATCAAAGCAACAGGAGCTTGGCAGTCTAAGGGTAAGAAGATCCCTCGTCTCTCTCTACAGCAACAATGCACATATAAAACCAAGATCATGTACGTGTCCAGTATTACCAATACTATGGGCATGCAGTAAAGCAGGGAAAACCCCTTTCTGGCCAAGAAGACATTACTGAGATGTGTGTCCCTTTTCCACATGACTAACAGATGATCATAATTGGATTACAAGGCCAGTAAAGTCACTACTTTAAATCTCCACATAGATTCCATCATATATGTTGTGTACTTTTATTCAGGTATGGATATGGCATTTACTGGATTATTGAGTCCTGGATGTTTTTTTTAAATTCATCATGTATCTTAACCATTTAATAAGGTCTCTTTATACTGTTACAAAGGATTAACAGTAAAGTAAAATAAGGCATATAATGAGAAGCATTAAGTGGTTATTTATTTATTTGATTTAGGATTTTGAGGAAAGCCATGTGAATAGATGATCGAATCCAGGACTTTGGAGATTTGGTGGCAGCAAATTTAACTCTTCCCTCTGCACCACAGTTTTGCCATTAACTAATTTATGATTGTGATAAACTGTGATAAATCGCTTTATAAGATTATTTATTACGCCATTAAGCTTAAATAAAAAATTAATTATAAAAATTGAGACAGAAGATGACTTTATTATCATTTTTTATTCTTAATTGAGAATAAAAACAACACAACCCTTCGGCTGAGGCCATGGGCTTTCCAGAGACAATTTTAGAAGTGTGTGTGATCTCATCAGTTCTTTACGCAAATAGTGTTTATGTCAGGGTGGATGAGTTAAGGCAGCGCCATCAGTGCTGGGCACAGGTTCTGAGTCACCATGCAGACTCTTCTAATACACACACTCATACACACACACACTCATACCCACACGCCCTGGCCTTCAGGCTACTTAAACCACCAAAGTGTATGAAGTAAGCTATAAGGATGTCAGCTGTCTGCTTAAAAAAAAGAGACTAATATTTTTTAAATAATCATTACATTGTTTAATTGACCATAAAGACACTCTCCTTTTTTGCTTCAGCATAAACATTGGATAAAGGCTTCCATCTAGTGGCTGGATGTATTTTTTAACTCAACCATTTGTTGTAAGAGCCTTAAACTGTGTTTTGGTCTGTTTCAGGTTCAATAAAACAATAAAAACTCAGGTGTTAGAAAGTGTTGTTATAAACCATTACAATTCTTATTTTAACAATTGTCCTCTTAAAATATAAAATATTATTTTGTGGCTGTTGGACAGAAAATATGTCTAATTGCAGTAGTACCATCCTTGATGTGTGTGTTGTGAAAAAAGACACTTTATTACACACCACACAAAAAGGTTAATGTGAGCATTTGAATATATTCCTGTTTATTCATTGATTTGTTTATTTATTATTGTTTTTATGCCATATCAGCAGCCAGGCTACCTTCATGGCGACTTTACACTCATACTTCTTTTTCATTAACCTAACAAAAATGTTTGTGGATTGTGAAAGGAAACCAGAGAACTCGGAGTGAATCCCAAATGCAAACAGGCTCCGCACAGAAGGGCTCCGAGCTCAGGAGTGAAACCCGGGATCTGTGCTGTGAGGCAACAGTGCTAACCACTAAGCCACCATGCTGTCCCCATATTCCTGTTGATAATGAAAGAATATATTTTTAAGTATGTTGTCATTGTCTTTTTTTAGGTGGTCGCATTAATTAACAGTGGTTACATTGGGGTTAAGATCATGGTTTGATTCCCCACCACATCCCTTAACCCCTAATTACTTATATGTATAAATGCATAAACAGCTCTGTAAATGTAAATGAAAATATTAAAGGGAGGGTGCGTGGTGGTATAGTGGTTAACACGGTCGCCTCACAACAAGAAGGTCCCAGGTTCAATTTAAAGGCAAGGGGTCTTCCATGTTGCGAAGCTTACATGTTTTTCCTGTGCTTGCGTGGGTTTACTCCAGGTTCTCTGATTCCTCCCACAGTCCAAAAACATGTAGATTAAGTTAATTGGTGTTTCCAAATTGTCAATTGGTGTGAGTGTGTGTGTTTGTTGGTCCATGTGCCCTGCAATGGACTGGATTCCTTTGCAGGGTGTACCCCTGCCTTTTGCCCTATGTGAGCTGGGAAGGCTCCAGCAGAGCCCTGTGAATCTAATTTAGGGAATAAGCGGGTATAGAACATTTACATTTGCAGCATTTAGCAGGTGCTCTTATCCAGAGCGAGAAGATGAAGTGAAGGAATGAATTTGTTTGAAATTAGCTGTGTCCAATTTTTTTGTTTCTAATAAAAATATTTTAATGACTATATTTTACAGCATTTGACTTCAATAATCAATTGTTTTGACAAACTGGATCTGGATCAGTGACCAGCTGATGTGGAGGATGTAGAGTATGACTTCTTATGACTTGCCACTTGTGGTGTAAATAGTGAACATGAATCAGTTACAACACAGCTTGTTGGCAAGTTCGACATACTGTGTGAAATTATAGAAATGGGGGGCTTGAACTGAACAGCCGCTGTTGGATTCTCATGGTTGTCTGTCCATTCACTCAGTGTTAACTTATCAAGCCCATCATCTCCTAGTGAAGCTGCCGCAGGTCCAGCAAAAAGATGTACCAAGTTCTGCACTTGCTGTAGCTGCCAGAAGCTCTCCACAATGACCAGTAGGACAACAAGACCAAGCATTAAGTAACCTGGAGAAAAGATGAGGTTCAGCCAGTTAGATGTTTTATTTCTACTATAAGATCTTGAGTGGTTCAGATAAATAACTGTGATGAATAAAGTTACTAAAACAGATATTTTTCAAAAAACACAATAAACTATCATATAACCAGACAATACTTTACTTAATGCGAAGACTTAATACAAACCAACCCACGCATTAAACAGGAAGGAAATATACCAGGATCCACTGAGTTCTTAACAAGGGTTGAAATAATACAGAGCCAATGAACAATACCATTCCCAAACTCACAGGAAGTGGCAAATTCCAATGCTTGCCGCGCTGCTTTGTTGTGTGTCTGTCCAGGCAGATAATCTCCCAATCCGATGGTGCTAAGCGAAATGAAGCAAAAGTAGAATGACTCTAGAAAGCTCCAGTGTTTCTCCACCAGACACAGACTGAGAGCAGGCAGCAGAAAAAACAGCATAGCCGTGCACAATGCTAATATTCCACAATAAATTATGCCGGCACTGTTAAGCGACACACCCCAGGACGTGTGAAGGTGGCGTATTGGAGCATGACACACTCTGGGCAACAGGGCATCGGTGATACTGGAGAGCAGAAGGAAGGTGAAAGGAATACCAAGGATACAGTAGAGCATACAAAACACTCGTCCTTCATCTGACAGTGGAACAGTGGTGCCGTAACCTGACATGCACAACACAACAGTTAGAAAAGTGCCAAAAAAAGAGGTTGTGTAACATCTATACAGTGCAATTACATTTCTAGCATTTAGAAGATGATTTTATTTAGTGTGATTTACTTTTATCGCATTTAAACAACTGCACAGTTCAGGGTAATAGGCCAGGCTCAGGGGCCCAGCAGTACTAATCTGGTGGTGCTGGGAATCTAAACCCAGGATCCTATTATCAGCAGTCCAAAACCTCCTCCTTTTAACACAAGTTAACACGAGTTAAGTTCTTGCATGGAATCAGAGACTTAGTGAGTTTAATAGTTATTTCATATTTATTCCATTTGTGAATAATCGCACCAACTGTTCTGACTAAGATGCTTGGCGATGGTCTTATAGCCCATTCAAGCCTTGCGCAGGTCTATAAACTTGTCCTTGATATTCTTGGACAACCCTTTTGGTCTTTTCAGCGATGAACAGTTTGGAATCTGATTGATTAATTGATTGATTGATTGATTTTGTAAGCAGGTGTCTTTTTAAAACGTAACAAACTAAAATTGAACGCAATTTCTTTGACAGAATTTTCTTAATCTCGGTTTATTGTCTGTATAAAAGACACCTGCAAGCCAGAAATTTCAGAAATCCCAAATTTAATAGTGGAATAAATACTTTTTAACCCATTAAAATGCAACTTTATATTGTTTTAAAATGTGTTTTTCTGTATGTGTTTACTGTTAATTTGTCTCCCACTGATAGAATAAACCTGGAATTGAAATTACAAGCTGATCATCATTTATTCATTTATTCATCTTCTTCATTATTCTCCATAAACGGCAGGAGTACACCCTGGACAGGTTGCCAGTCCATTGAAGACCATACATAGACCTTCTTGCTGTAAGGCAACCACTATGCATTTATCCGTTCTTTGTTAATGGGCAAACATACACAAATATTGGGGATCAAATTTATTTCCCCTTACCATATTTACTTCTATGGGCAATTTAGAATCACTAATTAACCTAATGTTCTTGTTTTTGGACTGTGGGAGAAAATCGGACAACCAGGAGTAAACCCACACAAGTGCAGGGAGAAAATGCAAACTCCACACGGAAAGACAATCAATTGTCTAGAGACTCTGTCAGATTTTGTGCCTCACCTGTAGTCGTGAGAAAAGTAATGACTAAAAACAGCGATGAAGTGAAGTCAAAGTTATACTCGTCTTTGTCTGCCTTTACAGTTACACCTCGTTTACCAGCAACAATCAGCTTCCTAAGTAAACGATCTAAACTACCTTCTTGAACACAATGGTTGTTCTCTAAAAACCTTGCCCGAAGTTCATGTACCTCAGCGATGAGAGATTCCTGTTCAGATTGCTCGAGCAGCATGAAAATACTCGCCCCTATAATCATGTACAGGAGATAACTGACAATCAAAAAGGTCAAAGCGTAATTTCGGCAAAAAATCAGCACAGATTCTATGTTCCGAGCCATAATATGACCAACGCTGGGCTTTGTCCTGCAATGTTCTGAATGTAACCAAACCCAGTCTAAGTCAGTCAGCCAGGTGTTAAATATTTAATGAATTCAGCAGCAAACAGAGGATCAGGATTACCTGACAGAGCAGGGCAGGTCTGTTCTGGAATCTCGCTCATGACGCTTATTCCCTGATTAGGAGTCACAGGGCCGAAGCCTCTCAGCTCTCTGAAAGGGCAATAGGCAGAAGAGGTGTACCCTGGGTATCGAAGGACCAGTCTAGCACATGATCACACTTAATCTTACAGGCAATTTAGTATCACCAGTCAACATAATGTACATGTTTTTGAACTGTGGGAGGAAACTGGGGTACCCAGAGTAAAACTACACAAGCACGGGGAAAACATGCAATCGCCACACAGAGAGACTGAAGAACTGAAGAACACTTAAGCAATATAGATATAATTATTTTAGTCTAAGCTATTACAACTGCTGAGTTTAGAAACTCTGGTACAATAACGATAAAACAAAATTCTGAGGATTATGCTTGGCTTTATTTTACAATATTTCCATTTATAGAATATAACATACTGGAAGACAATAAACAAAAAGGTATTTCAAAATATAAGTCCATACTGTAAAAAAAAACATCTTTGCCTAAGAACAGCTTCACAAGGTTTTTTTTCTAACTCTAGTGCTTTAATTAGGAAACTCAGGTTGAAGTTAAGGTAGCAGGTTCTATGGTACAAACAGCTGCACCCCGAGTCTGTATGTGCTTCACACTGGCAGGTACAATGAATAATGTGAGCAGGTCCAGCGTCTCACTGGTTTGCTCACTCTGCCGATAACCGGTAGTTTGTGGGCATAGACTCGAGGAGGAGGAGTGCTGACAGATGGAGATGGGGTAAAGCTCGTCTGGAAACGTCTACCCTGGCATCTGCGGCCCATCTGACGACCATTAATCAAAAAGGAAAAGGCTGGAGGCCCCACCTGGGAGGGCAGGAAACGAGCTTTTGGAAAGATTTCCCTTGATTGATTGGCTGAACGCCCTGGACGAGAAGAGGATCTGGAACGAGAGACTGCAGATGAGGAAGACGAGCGGGCCAAAGACCTATACATGAAAATTAGAGCAGAATGAATATTACCCTGTATTTTACAACTGTATTTCTTCTACGAGGTCTTAAAATAATAAATATATAGACAAAATTAACTAACAATTCATTTTATGATTCCTAATTCGTGCCAACTAAACTGACAACCTTTGATAAAACAATTTGATTAAATATTATGAATTAAGTGGAATGCTTTTATTGTATTATTTCTTACCTCCCCGATGCAGTAGCACCCAAAGTAGGTGGTACAGTATCAGTACGTGGGCTTCCGTCTGGTCTGGGGCTGAGGTTCATGTTAGCAGTGAGCTGCGGCATCTTGCGAGTGCTCTCCATGCTGCCCGCTCCACTTCCTGACTCTTTCCTGGCATCAGGAGGTTTCGCTGGGGCTGCAGAAGCTGCACTGCCCAATGCAGGCCCTGTGCTAAAACGCACAGCCAAACTGTCTCCAAAAAAGGAATAGAGTTCACAGTACATGGCAGGCAGGGAAACGGGGGTCCACTCCTCCCACTGGCATCCTGTTCCAGCTGCCTGCAAGTGGCTTGCAATGCCTAGAGACGCTTCCGTGAGAGGTTCAGGAGGGGGACTGAGGCCAGGTGAGCTCTCTCGAAAGCACATCCCTCCTCCTGCTGAAATCTGAAAAGCAGCAGGACCAGCTTCTGCAGTCAAACTTATAGCCTTCATTTTTAACAGACGCTCCACTGCCACCTGGTGGACAAAAGTAAAGAAAGCGCAGTTTTAAAAAATGTCCTGGGTCCTGGGTTCGAATCTCGGGCACGGGGTCTTTCTGTGAGTAGTTTGAATGTTTCCCAGTGCTTGCGTGGGTTTCCTGTGGGTACTCCAGTTTTCTCCCACAGTCCAAAATCATGTGCATAAGGTTGATTGCTGATTCTAAATTGCCCATAGGAGTGATTGCGTGTGGTTGTGTGTTTGTGGCCCTGGGATGACCTGCCGACCTCGCGCCCTATGTGTGCTGGGATAGGCTCCAGCAGAACTCGTGACCCCGAGTTCAGGAATAAGCGGGTATAAAAGATGAGTGGTCCCAGATAGAAAGTCTGCCATACAGATAGTGGCCAACAGAACAGATGTACGAGAGGCAGCCGAGAAAAAGCAGATATAAACTTTTTTCTTTTAACAAATAGTTCTTTAAAAAAATATATAGTTATGAAATTTAAACAGCATAAGTGTAATTACAGAATCACATTCAATATAAAATTCTCTCCTATGCATTCATGAATCAAAGGAAAAATAAAATGTATAAAAATATAACGCCAAACTTACAAGAATGGCTCCGTACACTTTGTGGCCATCCGCTTTCACTTGAGCATTCGAGACAGAATAATCGTCTAGTACGGCTTGTAGATTAGCCCAGTAGGCAGGCAGGTGGGGATACAACACGCGCTCCACGGCCTGAAACAAACACAAACACACTCATATATATGCACTGGATCATTACACATGCCTGTGTTGATTTTCACGTTTTACCTTCCAGCTGAGAGCATGTAAGCCGACCACAGCACCATAATGAGAGCACAGAGGACGCACTGGGTCTGACAGGACCTTCTGCAGGGACAACAGAATCTGACGGTACAATCCACTCACCAGATCACCATGAGTCCTATACCAAAAAGCGTGCAATACCATAGTGTATGTATTAAAATCTTTTCTCCCCACCATAATTTTATTTATTTTATTTTACCAAAAGCTGGACAGAAAATTCAACAATACCAAATCTTTTTTAAAAGTGTTAAACACTATTGAAAATACATTATAGTGTGATATACACTTATATATGTGATACAATGTAAGTTACATGAATTCAGGCCCAGAAATATATTATAGAAAAAAATATAAACATAAAATCTTTTACATAACAGACACCGTTCCTACTTATATAAATAAATAACACTGTACATTGCAAGTCACTGTGTCTGTTTCTATAGAAACAACTATTATAGCCTTTATAAATAAGATAATACAAACTGTATTTTGTAGTCTGAGCTAACATGCGGTTTCGGAAGCTGCGTGTACACCGAGTGCAAATTTAATTTTTCACGAGATTAGATTACATACGAAGACAATGCAAACACGCGAATAAAGGCGACATAAATGATGTAGGATTTTAACTCAAGAATTTCATGACATTTGTTCTACCTGGAAATGTATTATTTATGGATAAAACTAATATGATGTGCACGTTTTATTTGCATTTGATGGAAACACAGAATTCCATTCTGACCAAACAAGATTTTAACACTGTTATTGTAATAGTAACATTTAAATGTACATATCATTTTATGCAGATTTATATTATATTATATTTTATGCAGTTCAAAGTGAGACTCGCTCGGTCCTATATGATATACCAGAAGATGTGACTGAGAAGCAGAGCAGCGTAGTCTCTTAGGGTCCAGTGATCATTAAGTGGATTTATAGAGGCAGCAAGGGGTTCCAGGATGCAATACATGACGCTGGAGACCAGACTGCGCACATACGAGCCAAGATACAGGTACGGATTCTGAACCAGACTTTTTACCATGTGCAACAGCCGGTTTAGCTGATCCAGATCATGACTTACAGACTTCACCTAGTGAGGAAACAGGATGATTTAGTGAATTAAAAACAGATAAATTCTTCTGTTTTTAATAACAAGCAACACTCAATGCAACACAGAAAACACAGATAACACTTCACATTTGTTTAAAGAATAATTATATTATAGTTATAGAAGTTATAGAATTCATGTTTCTTTGATTTAACTCATCAACAAGGTTTGTTTAATTATAGATCTAATGCATAGCAAAGTTTTTTTTAATTTCTGTATATTTCACCCCAGTATTTAAGCACGGTTCCAACAGTTTCTAAAAGCTTGCATCAACCTGAATATTACATTTTATACCCAATACTTTTTTTTTCCATGAAAAAATCACCTACCCCACTTATGACATAAACGAAATAAGGAAGAAGAGCGGCAATCTTGGAATTGGACTGTAGATCTGTTAAAGCCACCTAGTGTTTTGAAATGACAGAGATTAGCTGATGTTTTTAAATCATAACACAGGGGTTATCCTAATCGACAGCTCAAACCTTCATAAGATGTGGATCCTCTCCTAATATGGCTCGAGTGATTTGCTGGTAATATTTCAGTAGGTCATCCGACAGAGACTGCACAGCACCGGGGACTGTAAAGGAAAGACTAGTCATACCTTCATACATTCATAAATCACAATAGTTTTTAGCTTTCATTTAAAGGCCGTGGGGAATAAAAAACATTTTAAAACTATTTTGCAGGAACCTGAACTGTCTTTTACCTGTGCCCTGAGGTTCCAAATTTCCTTTTCCATCGAGATAAGACACGTGCACTATAAACAAGACATAACAGTCAGTATCTATAACTAATCTAAACACCCTGTACAATCTTAAGACCAGAAAAAGTCAAAATGTTGTACCTCGGACTGTTGTCTCAGCACAGCCTTTGGGAATATTGGTGGCAAGAGCTAACTCAACCAGATTGACCTCTCGATCCTCGACGAAGAAAAGCTCGCCCTCTTTCAGTGGCCGGAACGGTAAAGCATCTTGAGCGCCGTAACCACAAACAACCTGAAAACAGGAAAAGAAAAGAAACTAAAGAATACGTTACACCAACTGTATCATAGCTTAAATTATGATTAATTTATAAATTATAAGTCAGTACTGTATTTTAGTTTTGCAGTTCCCAACTGCAACATAATCAAAACTAAGGCAGTGATAAATATTAGGTCTATTATTAGATCAATTAGCAAAATGCTGCACATGAAGTCATCATTGTCAATCCATACATTCAATCATTTTCTGACCGCTTATTGGGGACCACTTATTTTATAATTACACAAAGTGTATAAAATATCTGAAGGGCCTGGTGTTAAATAATTCCCAGCAGAAAAAAACATCTTGGATCGATCAGCAGGATCAGCAGAGACTCATCACAGAAACTATTGCAAACAGCTGATATTTTTCAACATTTTTATTACTGTCATGCAAATGTCTTTGTACATACACCTTACAGCACAGATATATTCTTTTCTTCACATATTTGGATGAGTTGAACTAGTCTGTTTGTTATTAGGGAAAAGTATTAGGACACTTGAGCATCACATCAATAAGTGTTTTAAAGACTAAAACTGAATTAACATGTTTAAAAAACACATTAATATAATGCTCAAGGGTCCTAAGTTCAACAACAATTGTTTCAGCTCCCGAAACTAGAATAAAACGTTGGAAAGACCCTAGTCTTTCTGGTATCAGTCCAACACCTCAACCATCAAGCCATTCATTCCCTCAACATACATAGAAATTCTTCGTATTCTTTGGTTTCTTTTCTTTCCCTATTTTTAGGTTGTTTGTGTGCTTCCAACTTTGTGGAGGGGAAAACAAGGACTAGTTAGACCGCAAACGATGTGTTTGCATGATTTTACCTCTGTGTTACTCCAGCGCAGTCCTCTGTTGAAGTCCTCTACGGTCAGTTTTCGTCTTTTGGCATGTCTCATAAACTGCGAACTGTTCTGAAGTAAAAATTTAGGAATTTCATACAAGTCACTTGATTTTGATTATTATTCGACATTAAAAGCGTTTATTGTCATTTGCACATTAGGGGAAAAATTAAACTTTGGTTGTACAATAAAATTCTTCATTTTGCTGCCCATAGTGAATGCCTGAGGGGAAAAAAAGATTTTAACATAAATAAGAAAAAAAAGTAGACTGAAAGCATAAATAAAGGGTGAAAGGGAATAGTACAATACAAGGTGGTGTAAAAATCAATATTATATGCTTGACTTGAAGTGAAATGGCAGCTGTGAATGGTAACTATAAGCGTCAGTTCCGGGCAAGGGGTCTCCGCGCGCTTGCATGGGTTTTCTCCGGGTACACCTGTTTCCTCTCAGTCCAAAAAAAAGAAAAATTATGTTGATTGCTGATTCTAAATTGCCTAAGGGGTGAGTGTTCGTCAGTGTTGCCTTGTAATAAACGTGTCCAGGGTGTACCCTCGCCTCTTGCCCTGTGGGTGCTAGGATGGGGTCCAGCAGGCCGCCGTGACCCCGAATTAGGGAATAATATTCATAGAAGGTGAATGGTTTGTTTTTTTCTGGTAAATTTAACTTTTGTAATTGTATTTACTAATAAGCAGCTACTGGGGAAAATTTCTTTAAATAGAGAAATGCATCTTCTCTTAAAGGGTTCGTCTAGTGGTGGTGTTTATCTAGGTTTACCTGTGTGGCTTCCCTGAGGCGGTAACACACATCTTCGGCGAGCATCGAGGCTAAATCATCGCCCAGCTCCACACCAGCGCTTTCAGCCATTAGTTTAACAGAGTCTCGGGACACTTCAGCAAACCGACGCTCGTCTCTGCTTTCGGTCATCTTTACAATAAGCGTCAAAAGACAAAGTACAGCTATTAATACTTTAACGACAGTCCTTTAATTTCCTACGTTTTCCCTTCGGAAAAGTTCGCATTAATATCGTACGTGCGGATTACCATACAGACAGTTAGCACAGCGAAGCTACAGAGGAAAATATTACCCAAAACACCTCGAGAAGGTGAAAAACGCTTCAACTAATTACAATACCGACTTGTTTCGCGAATAAAGCGCTGCACTGAGCCATTGACGTTCACGAGTAACTCTGTCTGCGCCATTTTCTGGCGCTTCAAAATAAAAGCCCTGATTGGTTGACAGTCTGCACATGCGCAGAGAATTAGCTAAAGGCCACGGCTTGAATCTGATAGAGTAATTAGTTACGTGCCTTTTTTGGGGGGGGGGGGTTGTTGTACCGCAATGTGATAGCTGATTGTGTAAATGTGCTGGAGTTTATGGACAAAAGGAAAGTTTTACTGAAAACAGCTTTGTGGTTTTATTAAAATCAAGAGATGCAGCTTAGGTTCAAGATATTAAACCTGAAACAATAATTTAAAAAAGTACCACAATTTTACATTAAAAGTCCATAAATAACATTCATACCACACAATGGGTTAAAATACAATAAGAGTCGAATTGCATTAGACCAAAATGGAGTTGACAAGTAGCAATAAGCCGTCTGCCCCATAAACAAAAAAGGTCATATTTAAAAAAAAAGGGGGGCTACAAAAAAAGGCCCATAAATAAGTTATTTACAAAAAAAAAAAAAAAAAAGTCAAAAAGCTTAAGATTAGGGCAGTCGTGGTTGGTCCAGCCGGCCAGCACTTTTGTTAGAAGCCTGAAGCTCCAGCTGCTGAAGTCTGAATGCCAGCGGTAGCAGCAGGTCATTCAGGTGCTGACTGCTAAAAGTGAACGCGTTGTTGGCCACAACTTCCACAGATGGAGGTGTAACAGGTCCAGAGTCATCAGGAAACACCGGTGAATCCAGCAAAGATTGAGGTGATAAGGAAGCTGAAGAAGAGGGTGGAGACAAAGACTGCATATCTGAAGCAGGAGATATTGCCCGTCCAAGAACTTGTGGGGACCAGGGTGTCTGGCTCGTCTCGAGACCCTTTACTGCATTGGGGAGCCCATGCTGAAAGCGGCAACGAGTGCCGTACAGGCAAAAGCCAAAAGTGCTAAAGGTACGGCAGAGGGCACCACGTGGCTTCCATTCACTGGAACAAGTAGGCGATTGCAAGGCGATTTTCTCTGCACAATCAGACTCTGACCCACCTTCAACATGAAGGAAATGGCAACGTGTGCCAAAGGGGCAAACACCAAACGCACGGAACGTGCGGCAAGGTACATTGCGGCGTCTGGGCCGAACCGGCCTTTGCTCATTTGGGCCATGTACAAAGAGACAGCGGCTTCCATACATGCAGTAACCTTCAGTGTGAAAGGAGCGGCACAACTCCGTCTTGTACTTGGGATGACGGGAGGGCAGGTGGAGGTCATGTAGGCCGTGAGCAAACAGACAGCGCTCTGCATACTTGCAAGTGCCACTTTCAGCATAGCGGCTGCACAGCTCCGTCTTGTAGCGGGTAGAGCAGAGCCAGGGGTTAACCGGAGGTGAGGGAGAGCCAACTAAAGGAAGCAAGGCCTCAGCCAGGGACTGACCCCCACCAGCCAAGTTCTCAGCTGGGAAAAAGGGCTCATCATTACCTTCTGAGGGGAACAGCAGCAGATCATCTTGACTGGTCTAGGTTAAAGAATTAAAAGTA
>JAOTQW010000033.1:8102865-8115316 GCA_026260075.1 Sisor rabdophorus | reverse complement strand
TTCGCTGTGGCGACCCCTAAATGGGAGCAGCCGAAAGGAGAAGAAGAAGAAGATAATTAGAATTTCACATTCCCAGTGCGGGGTCAGGAACTGAGTTTCTTTATGAGTGTATCAAAATTCTCTTCCTAGTTTTAACGATAGTTCTACCACAACATCTATCAAAGGTTTTACAAATTGAGGTGCTTAGTGCTACAGAACATGATCTTAGTCCATCGGTTTAGTAACAAACATACAAAATAGATGGATTTGTATGCTAATAACAGAGCTTGGAAACATTTCATGTTTGTAGAGAAAGTAAAATGTTGAAACGATGAAAGTGGAATGTAAACCTACTCACCCCTCGAGACTCAAGGATCTGGTTAACAGGTTGGTGGACGATGCTGCTTTTTTTGGCATTCGCTGTTTGGTCTTATCCTGTGGGTCCTTTATCGCTTTTTCACTGTATGTCCGTTCCCTGAACATAACAAAATATTATGTGACATCTGGTCGAAGGGGCAGTGGAGTCGTTTCTGTAATCTGTGCAAACTAAATGCAAATTTTAAAACTATAAAATATTAATTCATTCATCTTCTATACCGGCTTATTCCCAAACTCGGGGCCATGGGGTCTGCTGGAGCCTATCCCAGCACACATAGAGCGATAGGCAGGGGATACACCCTGGACAGGTCGCCAATCCATCGCAGGGCTCACACACACACACAACCATACGCACTCACATTCATTCCTATGGGCAATTTATAGTTACCAATCAACCAAATGCACGTTTTTGGACTGTGGAAGGAAACCGGAGTACCCAAAGAAAACCCATGCAAGCGCAGGGAAAACATGCAAACTCCACACTGTGCTAACCACTGCGCCACCCCTATAAAATATTTGAAATTAGAATTTATTTTATTGCTCAATGTATGTACTAGATAAAGCCAATCGAACACAGAGACGGAAATACACACACACACACATACATACACACACACACACACATTCACGGACCACACAGCAGCAACAAAAAACTTATGGCTCAAGCCATTCCCTCTAATTTAAAAGGAGCTTAACACTAAAGAGCCTTTGCTTCATTTTACTTAAAGTAGGTGTGTTTAAACACATTTAACAAGTTGTGTAAGGGTGAATTTAAACAGTTGTTTCCTTTGACAGACACCCCATTTCCTGTTCCTCTAAGAGTCATAGAGACTCTAATTTATAAAATCCAAAACAGGAAATGACAATAGTCTTGGCCAAACAGGGAAGCGAAACTTTGATGATGACGTCTGTCCATTAACCGCAAAAAAGTTCCAGCTACACACAATAGCTAACGATTAAGCGGCGACAATTATTATCGCCAAATTGGTTGTACAAATAAAACTATAATCTCCCTTGCAGTTTACAGTCCATTTTGTTCCTATAATACATTCAAACATGCGTGTAGGCACATCCGTGTGTTTTTTTTCTTCCTCCTTTTTTTACACCTGTAATACACTGCCTGCTCTGCTTCACCTTGTGTAACCTCGCTATTCATCCTCTCCTTCCTATTGTACTGGTGGAGTAATGAGGTCACCTGCTTACATTCTGTAGCTAACTCTAAATCTGCCATCGCTTCAGCCATCGCTTACAGTTTCACATTTGCGATCTTAGATTTATAATCGGGATAAATCTCTTAACTCTGCAACGAAGCCCGAATCTGTACATTCCTTCTAGTCATAGTTTCGCAAGCATGATCTCTGATAAAACTAGCAGCAAGTTATCTGATTAGAGAAGATATTACAGGACATGCATCAAATTTAAAGTTTGCATGCAGCCTTCTAGGCAGCACTTTTTATATTCAGAAATAATACCTGCTCAGTGTAAAAGTGTCATGGTGTTGACTGTTTTATTTCTAATTCTATTTTTATTCTTTCTAGGATAATATACACAACTATGTAAACCCATAATAAACATAGCATGACAATGTCACTGTGCACAAAGCCTCTGACATGTTGTGTTACAGTTGGAGTGAAAGAACACCTATCTTCAACCCTACTTAACTTTGGGATAAACTGAAACAAAGATGCATTCTAGACCTCCACACCCAACACCAGTCTCCCAACTTACTAATACTATTGTATCTGAATGAGTCTAAAATCTGAAATCCCCATAATTATGCTCCACAGACCAGTAAAAAGCCTTTCCAAAAATGTGGAGATTATTATAGCAGTAAGAGAGGAACTAAATCTGAAATAGATTTATATAATATAATTTATATATAATAATAATAGTTTTTTTTTCATACAGTATAATTGCAGAGCATTCTTATGGTTAAACACACTAAAATATTTCTGTCAACACACACACACACACACAATTTAAAAAAATTAACTCGAACGCATTTACCGAAAGATTACCCAGAAACCATCATGCACAAACACAGTAAAGTAGTAGTGGTACAGTAGTTTAATTATATCTGATAGGATAAGGGGGTGTGATTGGGTTAATATGTGTTATCAGGTTGCACAAAAGTCATACCACTTTTGCAGAAACCAGTCCAAGATGCAAACGTTGCTGTGAACTCATAGCTTAATCTGGCGGCATAAGTATTTATTGAGCCAAAGAGCTTCACTATAAACACTTCACCAATCCTTTGACCAATTTAGACCTAGGCCATAACCCCATCTGCTTTATATGCTGCTGTAAACATTCCTGTCTAACCTGCGGCGCAGCTGGTCACAGGAGTTGAACACGTAAAACGCTACCAATCCTAGTCAGATTTTCCACTCAGCCTAATTCTTTACGCACATTACACTGCGCTACAGTGGAGCCAAAAACCATTTGTCTTTTTCCACCTCGTATTGCTTCACATAAACATCTCAAAACTGGTGGTGAGCACCGGCATCAACTTAGATGCCAAGATCTATTGAAATATTATGTGATATAATCGAAAGCATGATATCCTACTATGTCAATTTCTTTCTGAAATTGGATGAAGTTGAAAAAAATGTTTCGAAATTTTCAGTTCTCTGTTCTACCAAAATTTTCTATGCTACAGGATATCTAAAAGCATGAATCACATACATATGTTCACTATAAAATACTAACTTCAAACTAAAAGCTAATAACTATAGCTAGAACATTTACACATAGCATGCAGTTTCCTGATCCCGATCACTGACTTCAGATTGTAAGATTCATAGAATTTTTCTTCAATACCTTTCAATGCATTTTACTCTTTGTGCTCAAAGCTACAATGCATCTTGGGGGAAAAAAGAGGTTTGCAAGGGGTATTAATAATACAGAGCGGTAGAACAGGTTATAGTCAGATTTAAACCAAGACAAAGCAAGAAGGTTCATGCAAGGATAGAAATAAACTAGGTTAAGCAGTGGCTAAACGCACAGCAGTTTTTTCTCGCCCTCCAGAATAGGAGAAAGAGGTCCACTTTGTGGAGGCTCCTTGGGCGGCGCTGGAGAACTGGAAGTTGGAGTCTGAGGAGCTGAACCGTGGCTTTCTTCGCTACTTTTGCTGTGTTGTTGTTGGAGGCTTTTGATTATTGTGCGCTGGATGGTTTCCTCCACTTTAGTCTGCCAGTTTTTGACTTTCTCGTCACTCTGGTCTTCTTCCTCCTGACTCTCCTGCTGGGCTTTGTGCAGGGCTTTGTCCACAAGAGAGATGCTTTCAGGAAGCGCGTCCTCTAAAGAAAGACTCATGGAGGCCCGTTTGAGGGTCATAAGTGTTCTCTCAGGTTCAAGGTTCCAGGGTTCAGTTTGTGTGGCTTTTTCACTAAAGCATGTTTTCAGTCTGGGGACAGAGTGAGCTTTACTGCTCTCTCCGTTTTCCTCAGAGTGTGAGACATGGCTGAAAGCATACACACAAAATCAAAAGGGATACAAGCAATAAAACCTTTTTCTTTCGCCTTGAGGGACATAATTCCTAAGTATTGCCCGTGAACTCGCAAATGAATAAGACCTAAAGTTATTTTTAAGGACAGAAAACTATAAATGCCAAAAATCTATGACAGTTATTCTAAGTTAACCATAACATTATATTCCCCTGCAGAGAAATCAATTCTGGGTCCACCAGTTAAATTTCATGTAAACATATTAAAAACTCTTTTTTTTTTTAAAACCTATTTTGCTTGGATGTGACCCTGACTGCTACACCAAATAAAAACAATAATAATAAAGATCCAATGTTCCTACAAACCAAAAGAAATGTTGCTTTGTTGTTCCAGGGTCCAATTTTGGCAAACTATAGTTGTATTTCTTCTGTCATATGCTAAATGTGTGGGTGGCAGGGCTGCATTTCTTACAGCTTGTATCCCCACTGAGACATAACAGAGTGACGCTTTGTCATATCCTGTCTGTATATTAGCCAATAAATTGCAAAGTAATTTTGTTTTTATTTGTAATTAATATGCGATTTTTAATGTACCTTCTATATTAGTGGCTTGGACTAATAGTTTATTACACATTTTTAAAAAATACTAAAGATTTTCCACTCATGGTGGTAGTCTCTAACCAAAGTGACCAATTTATGTTATTTCTGCAGCTTTATTGCTCGGCTGTGTCGGTACTGAAATGCAACCTTACAATATTTTGATTAGCCGGTCAACAGTATACCCATTACATGACTATGTTCCAAATTGGCACAATTCAGGTTTTATAATTAACAGCTCTACTTAAAATGATTTTGGCCGGCCCTGTGGTTTAGTGGGTTGAGGCGACAGGACCCTTATGCAAAAGTTGATGCACGCATTTCTCTCTCTATTTCCTCACATTCCATCGTCCCCCAAAAATATCTTTTTATCCAAAAATGGTTGTTATATTTTAGTACACAGATATGGCTGGCAGATACCTGTCGGATGTGTGGTGCAGTCCATCGAGAGAACTGGTTGAGTGTCTGTAGGGTTTAGTGAAACCATCAACGCAAAATGACTGATTCAACACCCGAGCTGTACTTGGGTTCACTATAGAAAAAGACACAGTTACTTTTTTACTGTCTATCCATTAAATTCATCGTAACACAAAAATAAAAGTTTGACCGATAACTAAAATGTCAGTAAAAGAATGTATTTCATATGTTAGTCTTAAATTCTCAAATGATCTTACTCGCAATTAACTGCTGCTTCAGTAGTGGGATCTGTTGGTCATGGAGGCGGAGCTTACGCAATGCGTCAGCCAATGACGACTTCAGCAGAGTGATCTCATCTTCCTGTGCTTGAAGACGCACTTCCATAAGTGAGAGCCTGTCTGGAAACTCTGCGCTGCTTCCAGCAGACACATCATCTGTTGTACACACACAAACAGCACCTGGTCACCGCAAATCATTGTTATGAACGTCAGATAGCTTTCATAGAACACATGCATAGAGATGACTTTAACAATAATGATGGTTTTAAGACCTCACCCATGAGGCACAGAACAAAAAAAAACACATGAGATACAGATCAACAGGATACTGGTAATGTCATTAACTGCGATAGAAATAGGACATAGGATTTGGAGAGAATTAAAACCGAGCAAAATGTGAGACCATAAATGCAAGTTACAGCTCACACATGTATCACACACTTGATTGTCAAAAAACTGATTTCCAACATCTAAGACATATCAAGGATTATGTAAGAGGATAATTAAGTCTAAAAATAACCGATCATGTAATAATGGAGGTCAGGGGCTTTGTGCTCAGGGTCATTGTCATGCTGGAACAGTGTAACACTACAACATTTAAAAACATTGTACTTTTCAAATGTTTTTAGCTTTAAGTGTTCAAACTTAAAGGTGGTGTAGTGGTTAGCATGGTTGCCTCACAACAGAGAGGTTTCCTCCCACAGTCCAAAAAGGTTGATTGTTGTACATTAGGTTGATTGATGACATTAGGAGTGAATATAAATCTGTGTGGTTGTTCGTCTACATGTGGCCCTGCATGGACTGGCGACCTGTCCAGGGTGTACCCCTGCCTCTTGCCGTATGTGTGCCGTATGTAAGCTCCAGCATACCCCGTGACCCCAAGTTAGGGAATAAGCAGGTATAGAAGATACAAGATTACATAGCCAAAACGCATTGCCAATGACATAGCTTTCAGATACAAGCTATACTATATGACCTGAAGTGTGAGCACACCTGACCATTACACCCAAAATGTTGCCACATGGCTGAAAGTACACAAGGAGAGTATTGTGTGTTTTCGCGTTAGAATTTCCCTTTACAGCAACTGAAAAGGCATGTTCCAGCTTGACAATGAACCTTTGCGCGGCACATTCTAAGATCAATAAAGGCATGGTTTGTAAAGGTTGGATTGGAAGAATCGAAGTGTCCTACACAGAGCCCAGAGCTCAACCCTGCAGACTGCCTGATGTGACTGATGCTTCATATTCTAAAAGAAATCATTATTTCTTTAAACGGCATTTGAGATGCATTTAATTTGTAGGGTTGAGGAAAAAAACTAATCAATGCATCGCAGTTCTTTCTCTAAATTCTAATAAATCGATTCAAATTCGAATAAGATGGCGTTGGTGTGGGCCTGTGTGTGCGCCAAACAGAAAAAGCGTAAGCGAGCGTTTGTCGCAGGTTTGCCTAAACACTTTTTTTTCACAACCCTGTGCGTATGCTCGCTGACCCAACTACGGCAAGCCTGGGGGGAAAAATGCATTGACCCACAAACACGGAATAACACCGACACAAAAAAAGCAGGTCCAAACTTAATAAACATTTAAGTCTGTTCCATAAGCACTTATATCAAATTCAAAATCCACTGTGCGGCAACACTTTGCAACTCTTTTTGAAAAGGCGAAGCTAATTTCTTGGTCAGTGGGGAGAATGTATTAACAAGGGTTTTTGGCAATTCTCTGTGGTGAATAACAAAGGATTTCTCACACCGCTACAGTTGCTTGAGTCGAGGTACAACCTGTCCCTACAACTTTATTCAAGTGTTTTTTATAATTGTTTTAACAATCTAACGTTGCCAGGTTTCATTCAGAGCTTCAATTTATCCTAAACCAAATAATTTTTTTTAAAGATGGATGATGTCCTACAGAAATTCCAACTATAAAAAAGCAGAGAAACTCCAATTCTAGTTCAAATGGAAAGATGGAAACATGTATTTACACAGCAGAAGAAGTAGAAAAAAGCAATTAGATTAGGAATTAAGAATATTTTAATGTAGCATTGTTACTATAACAGCTGTAGAAGAACTTCCACAACAAATTGCACAATGGTGCATTATATTCTGGTAATTTCATATAGTAAGGCTCAAAAACACTACAGAATTTAAAAAATATATATTCTATAGTAAAGATAATGTATATGCTTTAGCATTTGGTATGGGGTCTGTTAAAGCTATATAAAAATACTTAAATATTTAAAATACAAATAGCACTAATTGTATTTAAAATAAATTTATAACAGTAACACCATCACACATCAACATTCCGAGATTACTAAGTTAAAAATACACTGAGGTATTTATATAAGAGAACATTTAAGAAAAAATTCCCTAAAGTCCAAAATAGGCAACTATTTATAGCAAAACTATCCAGTGAAAATTTTGGTTTTTTTTTGCAGGTGTGGTGTCGGCAATTATATTAATGATCTCGCTAAAGTTTATTCGTGACCGTTACATTACTTTCCAAAATGCAAAATTGACACACCCTGTTTCAGACAGACTCATTACATAAACGTTTCTATTGTCCTCTGGTATTTCAATGCCGAACCGTCAGCCAGACTAACTGATGGGTCTGTCAGGGTGCCGGATGGACAGATGGATAGACATGATTAAGTACAAAAACGGTATTGACATGGAATCATAGACATCATTTTAAATTCACAGTCCTTTTCTTTATGAGCTGAGATACTGAGGCAGTTACAAACAACCAGTTTCTGATCCAGAAGCTCGTCTGCTTCTATTTACAAAAGGCTCTTTGAAAATGTGGGAGGCTTCAAATTATGCTGCCTGAGCCAGCACTCATGAAATCCTTCAATGTATTGCAATATGCAGCTGGCTTTCACATAAAAACACAGTAATTCAAGCTAAATTATCTTTTTCTGTCTAAGTTTTTGACCTTATTCAGCATTACAACATATAAAGTGGATTAGAAAATTCAAAATGAAAACCTCTGTTGCTCAACTTGGTTTAAAGTTCTATCTGTTAGACCTGTTAACAGTCATAAAACAATTATTTAAAGGAAGTCAAGACTTTAATTTTATTGTTTAATGACTGTTAACATAGCTAAACATTTATTCTGTATATTAACTATTAAATCACCAAAATCACTCAGCTAAACCCAGTCCATAATATTACTCGGAATAGACAAAAACTAAGAGACCTCCCAAGCTTGTTGAAACATTTGGAAAAGCATTGGTAGTACTACGGTTAAGCCTGTGTAATTGCAAGGCTCTAAACTCAACTTCTGAACTCTTATCCTGTCCAATATATATTAAACTGCTCAGGTCAAAACAACATTTCTACATGATACTAATGTAAAAATATAGATATTTTTTTAGAACAGGTTTCGCTCAGTTTTGAACAAAGCTATTACGATTGTGTATCCTGTGCATACTTTGCTTAATTCGCTAAAAAATAAAGTGGGTTATATTAATAGTAATAATAATGATAATTCTCAGATTTGCATGATATTAAATAAACTGAGATTACAATAATTAATGTATTTGCAATATACACTATATTGCCAAAAGTATTATTCTAGATTTATTCTCTATTTCGCTGTTAGATTGAGGTCTACTTTTCTATTAAAAAATTTTCACTACCACGTGAACTTTGAATTTTAGTTTAGTAAAAGATTTGAGTTTATTCAGCTACAAAAGTATTGTGTGATCAGACACTAAACAGGCAAAGGAGCATAGTTGATGTTCTAGTACAGTTAAAATCAAGACTTTGTGCAGAATATCATGTTTTTGAGTGCTATCCAAAAATAACACCAGCATGTCTTAACAGAGATCAGGTCTTTTGTGCTCAAATTCATTGTCATGCTGGAACAGTGTTGGAGTCTCTTAGTTCCAGTGAAGGAATAATGCAATGCTACAACATACAAAAGCGCTTCCATATTTGTAATAACGGTTTAGAGAGGAATCACATATGAATCTGATGGTCAAGTGACCACAAACATTTGGAAATATTGCTTTTTGCCCTATGTGCGCTGGAAAGGGCTTCAGTGGACCTCCCGTGACCCTGACTTGGGGAATAAGTGGATATAGACAATGGATAAATGAATATTTGACCTACTTCTAAATTTGTGTAAAACTAAACTAGAGAAACTTGGACATTTTTGACTTGTGAGATAAGCCTTCTGCATGAAAACAAGTCTTATCCATTCATAAGCACTTAAAAAGGAACAACAAAAAAAACTATGAACAAAAGAACTGCTGTCCTTCTTTCATTAGAACAAAAGTGTGATGATTCAACCAGTGTAATGGATGAAAGTGCTTGTGGTGAAAATGGCAAAAGAAACTGCAGCAAACACTCACCAGCTCATGAGGCAAGTTGTCTCATGATCATCTTCCATAAAATCAAATGTTAAGCACATGCTTTCTAGAGGATAAATTAAGAACCTTAAATTAAAGCTAACAATTTAGCTGGTAGTTGTTTCTCATATTAACATTACTCTGTTGCTGTTGGCCTTCTAATCGTTAAGCATAACATGTTTAAAAGCCCCTTCAAGACGCATTCTGGAGCACTTCTAGAGACATTAGGAGCCAATAAGTAATGTCTTTATCTGTCTCCTTTTTTTTGCCCTCTTTCGTTTCCCTGTTGATAATTTTATGACATATCTAATGCCACATAAATTCCATGTGAACTGAAGGCTTTAACTGGAATTTTCTCAGAACTTCTCTTTCAGTCCCCATTACTTCACACACTGTCTTTTGACATATGTACAACAATGAAATGTATGCAAACAATGAAATAAATCGTGTATCCCATATACACGGAATTGTCTGCTTGGAATTCAATGCACAAAAGCTCTGTAAGGTAAACTTGCAGGTTTTAAAAAGCCAGAATCTGAAAATGATGATTAAATGTACAAACTAGGAAGGAATTATATATACATGGTTTTCTCTCTGATATGTCCAGGGTCTCTAGACTGGGGTTCCATTCCCAGAATCATCAAGCCACTACACTGGGCTAGTAAGCAAGGTCCTTAAAAAAGCTTAAAAAAAAAAAAGGTTTTTATAACTGCAAAAGTCTTTTGCAGTTATAAATTCTTTCTCAATGGCAGTCTTATGGACTCTTTCCAGGCTAAAAGACAAATACAATTCATTTAATGAGCAGTAGCTTTGAAATGCCAGATGCAAAGCAGGGTTCTGTGTCACATTAGTAAAAAATATTTCTTTTCATCATTTGGTCTGGTCAATGGTGGTCTTTCAACCAAAATGCTGCTTTGTTGCGTTTTTTTTGGCCGCCCCGCAAATATTAGAGCTTTCCTGGATGATTGCTCAGGTTACAGCTTTACTGCAGATTTACACACACATGCCAATCCGGTTTATCAAGTTAGCAAACAGCAATTTGTTCAAACCGCTGCTTTAAATTACTCTGCCACATGAGGAGCAGCATAGAAGAATACGCATGGGCAAGTTTCCATGAAACAATTATGGATATAAATGTGTTATTTAAAAATGTTGTCAAAGTTTGGTCAAAGAGCAAAACAATGAGAAAAAAGTAGAGTAAGATAAAAAGAAGATGGAATTATTCCAGGTAATGATCAGTTAATAATTTAGGTAATGATCAGTTTCAACCTGCAGTAAATTTGAACATGAAGTGCCTTCCAATATTTATACATGGTATCTTCATTCTTGGTGGCTTATTGGTTAGCACTATTGATTAGCAGCAAGAAGGCCTGAGTTCGATTCCCAGATAAGGGGTCTTTCTGGGCATGCTCTCCATTTGCTAATGTGAGCTTACTCCAGTTTTCTTCCACAATCCAAAACCCTGTACAGTAGTTTGATTAGTGACTTGTGCAAGTTGTTTCGGCGACCCAGGTTGTTATGTAATTCTATGCCAACCTTGGCAACTGATGTCTTTTAGGTGCTTTCTCTATTCTTGAACCTGCTGAAACAGGTTTAAGCTTTTTAGTTTAGGACCAAACTCTATGGTAGAAAATACCAAGCTTTTTTTTGTTATCCAAAAGGAGCTGATGTCACATACTTGCGGCCATATAGTGAGGATGATTATTTCTAGTTGTATCTATTTTTGGCTATAAACAAATGACTGATACAATCTTTTTTAGAAATTGTGTTAATAGTCTTTTTCATCTTGGTTTTGGGTTTGGTTATTTAGTCCCCACAGGCTGACTCACTTTTCTGTTTGTAAGAAGAAAAAATAAGAAAGATTTTAAAAAAAGCTGTAACCCTAAAGCAAAGTAAAAAAGGCTACTATAATTACAACTACCTCTGTTTCATAAATGTCATAAAATCATGCATGTAGTGTTAATAAAAAATATATATTAATTACAATTTAAGTTAAAACATTATAAGTGAAATATCCTGAGATAATATTTAACAATGGTATGCAGAACAATGTGTTATTATTATTTATAATTGTGTGTATATAAGACATGAGAAATAGCATGAATATAATATACTAAATTCATATAAGTAAACAGAGAAACCTACTTGCATAACAAACCTTTCTCAAATACAAATGTGTTATCATTAAGAATTATCTGGGGTCTTAGAAGACATAGACCACATTAAGAAGTTATGTTATTGATAACCATAGTTGTGAAAGCAAGTTGAAAAATAACTCTGTGGCACATCAGCCCCCTTCTTCCCCATTCAATCCAAGGTTTGATTCCTGTGCAGGGGGTCTTTCTGTGTGAACTGTATAGTTTTCTTTACTTTACATTTACTTTTAATCAACAGTAACAGCCAAAATACCAAACATAAAGATAGTACTTGATTACATATTAGGCCCGAATATGTTAATAGGACAAATTCTTGCTTTTATGCCTTTTACAGAATATATAAATACATTTACACTGCTTAACTGAATGACTGCTATAATATAGAGAATAAGAGAATTTTCAACCCAGCATAGAAAATCTGTGATTATACCCTATTAAAAACACTTTCAATTATATCAGATTTTTTTACAGCAAAATATTCTATACCTCGATTCCTTGATTTACAACCCCTTAACACACAAACAAAATATTTACAAACAAAAATACTTTTAAAAAATCTGTTTGATTCACAAACTCATTTTTGAAACATTAACAGCCCGACAACCAAAATTTAAAAAATGCAGGCAATCGCTCATCTTGTGTCCGAGCCGCATGTGGCTACATTCAAGCCATCTTCTTGCTTTTGTAAGCTCCACCCTCCTCTTTTCTCCACCGAACTTGGCAACTTGCAGTTTTTTCTTCTTTTACTATGTTTTTTAATTGAATTTACTAATTATATTAGTGGCGGCGCGGTGGTGCAGTGGATAGCACCGTCGCCTCACAACAAGAAGGTCCTGGGTTCGAATCCCGGG